>ML803155.1:213885-230410 GCA_009831015.1 Picea engelmannii
TAGTTAGTACACCTTTGGCCAGCCATTTCAATTTAACTAAGGAAATGTATCCCAAGACACAGGAGGAGATAGAATACATGTCCAAGGTCCCATATTCATCAACAGTTGGCAGCTTGATGTATGCAATGGTTTGCACAAGACCAGATATTGCACATGCAGTGGGAGTTGTGAGCATATATATGAACAATCCAGGTAAAGAACATTGGGAGGCAGTAAAGTGGATTCTCGGATACTTGAGAGGTACTTCTAATCATGCATTATTTTTTGGAGGTTCAGAAACTGTTCTACAAGGATATGTTGATTCAGATATGGCAGGTGATAAAGATAGAAGGAGGAGTACCACAGAGTATGTGTTTACTATAGGTGGAACAACAGTAAGTTGGATTTAAAAACTACAAAAGGTTGTTGCACTTTCAACAATAGAGGCAGAGTATGTTGTTGCTACAAAGGCTAGTAAAGAGATGATTTCGTTACAGAGGTTTATGGAGGAATTGGGAAAGAAGCAAGAGAATAGTAGGTTGTACTGTGACAGTGAGAGTGCAATTCATCTTGCAAAGAACTCAGCCTTCCATTCGAAGACTAAGAATATACAGTTGAGGTACCACTTCATACGATCCACCTTGGAAGATGGACATTTGAAGTTGGAAAAGATACACACTAGCCAGAATCCTGCAAACATGTTAACAAAGGGAGTAACCAGGGAGAAACTGAGTTCCTGCTCAGTTTCAGTTGGTCTTCAAGAATGAAGATGAAGATGAGAAATTTTCCAGGTCCAAGAAGGTTTAGAGTCTAGAATATACAACAGTGGTGGAGTTGTTGAGATCAGTCTCCAAGTGGGAGATTGTTGGTTGTGGAGCCTGATTATCTTCCTGATTCAGAGGTCTTTTACTTTCAGTCGTGTTTATACCCCATGAAATATTTACACCCCAGAAGTATGTACACTCTTCCACGTGGGGGAGTGCAGAGGGCGGGTACCCCCTCTGCGGGGTTCGGGGGGGCTATCCCCCTAGCTAGGGGGTCTGGGAGCAAGCGGGCCCCCAGCGGGGGTTTGGGGGCAGCGTCCCCCGAAGGAAAAATTGCCTTGTAAATGTATATTGTAATTTCATTGTAAATATGGACCGTTCATTATAAGGTCACATATCTAACAATAGAGATTATGTTAGGGGTTTTTTCCCTAGAAGGCAACCCTCTTTTATTAGGGAAATGTATTGTGGCTATGGTTGATGGTGAATATTGTATTATGAGATAGGAGACTGTGAGAGAAAGAAGAGGAAGTTACAAAGGGTTTCTTGTAGGTTATATCCCTTCATATGCTAGGTAATAATAAAGGAAGGACCTAGCAATTTCTTTGGTGGACGTAGCCCACACTGGGTAAACCACATAAATCTGTGTCTCTATTGTATTGTGTATCTTTTGTGTTTTGTTTCCGCATTTGTTTTATTTTATTGCTCCATGGTCCTGTTTTTCTAACATCTCCTTGTGGATAAAGTCTCAAATCCTTCAGGTGAAATTCTCTTTGTGGATAAGGTCCCAAATACTTCAGGTGAAATTCCCATCCCAGGTGATGTTATTGTGTTCTTGGTAAAACAAATTGTGAATTAGAGTTAGATAATAATCTGAAAATAAATATAGAACTGTGTATGAAGAAAATTCACAAATCTCCATATTAAGTCATTCTTCTAATGAAATATTTATCTTAAAATACTTATCTCCCTGTGGATAAAGTCCAAAATCCTTCAGGTGAAATTCTCCTTGTGGATAAGGTCCCAAATCCTTCAAAAATTCTCATCTTAGGTGATGTTATTTGATCATATTTACACATCAATAAAATACTAATCTCCTCAATAGTTAAATACTTCTCTCTTCTTATGTAGTGGTCAAATAATCAAATTCCACAATGCCCTTTCAAACTAAAGGACTCATAAATCTCCATATTAAGTCATTCTTCCAAAAAAATACTTATTATCTAAAAAAGTTCACAAATATCCATTTTAAAAACCATTCTTCTGGAAAATATGTATCTCCTCTTTCTGCGATGTCATAGATGTTTTCATATAATCTTTCATGTACATGAAGAAAACACAAATATGCACATGTATATTAAGTCATTCTTCAAAAACCATTTAAATGGGATGTATTCATATTAAATATAATGAAATACTCTTTGAAATTATGTGTGAGCTAGCTCACATATACAATATGTTTGAGCTAGCTAACATATACAATATGTGTGAGCTAGCTCACATATACAATATGAGTGAGCTTATTTGTAAATCTAATTGAATGTTGGTTTTTGTGATTAGTAACCAATTTAGTTAAGAGTTTGACAATACCCTGGCAAGAAGGAATTCACTTCGTTGTATGTATAAAACAAAAATGTTCATACTATGTCATTCTTGGATAAGAAAACAAGGAATGCAATCGAAGAAAATTTAGAAACTTTCTCTTTTCTGATGTGGGATAGAGTCTGTTCTCAAATATTCAAATGTTGAAGTTCAAAATTAGGTCTTCATCATAATCTAACTTTAAATAAAATTGAATGTACACCATTTAAGACAACAATAAACTTATCTAGGGGTTCTATATATTTCAAAATAATTGATCAAAGCGTTGAATAGGAAAGTCTAAACTAAAAATTTGAGAAAAATAAAATTTGATAAAAGTCAAAAACATACATTTATGAATCATCCTGAATGAACACATCCTTCTCAAATTTGGGTGCTTCCTCCACTTCCTCCTCAATCCCAATCTTCCTCTCAAGCACACTTTCAGGTACTCTCTTCTCCACATGAGCCTATATAACACATTTCAAATTTGGAAATTTGAAAAATTAAATTTAAATGATTATAAAACATTAAATTTAAATGATTTTAAGAAATTAAATAATACCTGTGAACTCCCACCCTCTTCAAACTCTCCCAATGAGAATTGAGACAAGCCTACCCAAGTAGTAGGAGATGGAATAGGGATCTGTGAACAACACAACTAAGAACTAAATCTAGGATTCAATGTGTTCACAATTATACAAAATTATAAATGTTGTTGATATCTTATTCAAAAGAGTGGAGATTGAACAACTATTAGAAAATGCATACCTGATTCAACCCATCCAAATTTAAACTTGTCGAATCAAGTCCCATACTTACTAGAGATTCATTTAGCATGTCTCCAAACTGTAATTAATAGAAATAACAACGTGATTATTTATATAGATACAATGATATCTAAATCTAGAATTAGAAGTAAACTATCATAAAATGCGTCAAAAATTTCCTAACAAGAACACATACCAATCTGTGGTTCGGGTCGTCATTCTGAATGACCTTCTTCCAACCATCCCGATAAAATTTTTCATAATCCAAAACATCTTCTTCTTACATTGTATCTAACTCCACATATGTTTTATAAACAAATGTGGCCCAAGAATTGGCTTCCGCTCGCTGACGATTCATGCCAACAACAACACCATAAAAAATCGCTTCCAAATTTTCCTCGATTGCATTCCTGACATCTTTGCCAACCTTTGATGTAGCCTACAACTCTGAAAGTGAAGCAAATGCCCATGTTGGGAGAGGTACTAAAGGTTGTGGAGCCCTCGGAAATGCCACACTTCGATATGCCCCTTTGCGATCATATGTACGTCCTTACCAGTCCCATAATATTTGGACGGTAAACTAGTATAATCAGGGTGCATATGCAAGAAAAACTCTACAAAAAGTGTCTTGCAAAATAGTGTGGAACCTCATCATTCCATGAACATTTCCCATATGCTGCCAAAAATATGTTATACTGATGTTCTGCAATGTCAGGGTGCTTAAAATATTGCACCGTCAACATCTTCCGCTTTGGGCCCTCTTTGAAATTGAACATCGAAATGACATCTTCTTTTGAAACTCTATTTTTTACTGCCTCCCATTTATCAGGGCCCATAACCTCTAAATTTCACTGCCTCATTAGATCAACAAAATTGTTAGTGGTTGGCCCCATCTTCTTATATGAGTCCATAAAATTTTCCAATGAATGAAAAATAATTTGTAAGCTTTGTTTACTCTCCTGAGGGAGTTCCAAGACCACCAAATCATTTTCCAACCTCCTTTTAACACCTGAGAATCACTCAAGCATCATTGCTTCAGTAATCCCTTCCCAGGGAAGTTCATCACCAACATCCAAAGGATAGGTGGACGTAGGCATGTAATCTTATGTTTCTTGATAAAACGGCCTCCTAAATCCACCTTCACCCTCTGCACCGACATTTGAATCTTCGTGACAACCACTCTCTCTTTCATTTTCGTCCCTTGCTCTAAACTGATTGTCTACACACACATTTGAATGTAACTTCAAGATTTAACCTCACATAAATTTAAATATAAAAAAATACAACAAAAATAAACAAAATCAAAGAAAATTACCAGAACTATTCTCTTGTCCAGAGGTATTTCCTACATTCTCAGGTGTAGGAGTATCAATGCGCAACCTATATAAGAAGGTTGCATCCATAGCACTTTCTTTAGTAGGTTCTACATTTGATCTATTCGCAAACTCGTTTGAAAATATCATTTGACGAGATTGTTGTTGGTTAGTCGGAGTCTCATTTGAAGGAGTTCTTGTTCTTCCTTCTTGGGATAACCTTGAGCGTTTACGAGGAATGTTTGAAGAATACCGTTTCGACATCTCTCCTCAATATCTATCCACAATGCAAATTTTATCAATAAAAATGCATAGATGTACCCAAGTTCAAGCAATTAAAAACACAGAGAGAAATCAAAGTTTTAATCAATCAAGTCACAAATGTACTCGTTCATAAGAAGACGCAAAGACTAAACATTCAGCCATGAATCAATCAACTCAAAAATAAGTAAGGGATAGATAGCAGGGAAAATTCTTATCCTTCACTCATCATCCATTCATAGAAAAGAAGGGCATTTGAATCTATAGGTCTTTAAATACCGAAGTGACGACCGTCGATTAGACTCCTGGCTGACTGCTCATGAATAGACTGATGACTAAAGGGATAAGGGACAAAAGATGAATCCACAATATTTTCATAAAAATCAATAAAGCCCACACATAGAAGTCATTGAAATCAAAATTTGGGTTCCCCAAGGGAAATCAATTCAAAAAAACAACAAGCAAGGGGATTCATTAAAAGTTCCCTATGGTTGGATGCACTAAAAAAATGTATTTGAACATTTCTTCAAGATTCCCTAAAAATTCCCTATGGTTGGATCCACAAAGACCACATATAATGCAATGCATTAGAATCCCCAAAACAAAGAGTTTAATCTTCATAACCTCACACACCCACTAATAACATAAGTAATCTTTAGTAAGTGGTGCACAACAACTTGTTATGCCTTTAATCTTGGCACATAAGAAATCTTGCTTTATTAAGTGGTGCACTCTTATCTGATCACAGATTGGATAATGTTATATTATATAACATATGAACTGTGCAAATGTTATATTATATAGTTGGATCACTTGAGAGATTTAAGGACAAATTGTTGGATATTTTTGGATATGGTTGAACTAAATACATAACTATGAAATACTTTATGGTCACCTAAAGTTACATAAAGGGACCTAATTGTGCTATAAACTAAGGGATTTAAAGAACATGGATTTCTACATTGAGTGGATAACTACCCAAAATTAACTCAATAGCATGTGCATATTMTTTGAACATGGTTCAATCCACTAAGACCACATATATATTCCTTATAACATTTCTTTAAGATTCATTAAAAGTTCCCTATGGTTGGATCCACTAAAAAAAACGTATTAGAAAATTTCTTTAAGATTCCTTAAAAGTTCCCTATGGTTGGATCCACTAAGATCACATATAATGCAATGCATTAGAATCCCCAAAACAAAGAGTTTAATATTCATAAGCTCACACACCCACTAATAACATCAACATGGGATGGGTATGAAGGTGGAGCAAATGTAATATTTGTGAGGTTTAGTTGGAGTTAGAAATCTAGATAAAATATAGACATATAAGGTGGAAATTCACGTTGATTGAGAGTAATCATGACAATAATTCAAATGTAAGTGCATCATAACCTATTGTAAACATAGTAATGTGAGTTTTAATGGGATATATATTAAAAAAAAGATGATTTTGAGTGATTCTTAATTGTCACAAAATTTATGGTGGTAATGAAGCCTATTTCTACAAATAGTAATGTGAATTTTCATGACATATATATTTTGAAGAAGATGCAATTGAGTGAGTCTTAATTGTCACAAAATTAATGATTCTAAAGGGTAATGTCTACAGATATCCACACTCCCCTCGCGTTGTGGGAGGTTCATGCTATCCACACTCCCCTAGATGTGTGATGACTAATACTAGTTGTCTACTAGAGATATTAGGTCGAAAGGTTTGAAGATTTTACATTTGGATTATATCTAGAGTTAGTTCAATATAGTCAAAACTCCAACATATTTCAACAAAGGAAGGGATGGGAGATGTGAGATGGAATTAATGGTTTAAAGGGAGCCCGATGATTTTATGTCAATTGAGGATCACATTTGGGATTCGATATGCCATTCCTTGTTTCCTCACATAGTTCCTACCATGTTTAAATTATAATAATTCAATTTTAAAGATGGATGAATGTTGAATTAATATTATTTATTTAATTAGGATTATTTGAAGTTTGATTTACTTTATTTATTTGTATGCATGATTAGTTGTTAACATTTTAAAAATGACATTAAGAACATCACTTGTTGTTATCGTCTACATGTGGGATATGTGTGTGCTAGCTATGCCTAAATATCCAACACACATACAATACTATGGTTCAATAAACACATTAGTTACTAATGTCTAGGTTATTAATGTATTAATTAATAAGTTGTCAATTTGAAGTTATATTATATGAATATAAATATCATCAATAAGATAATAATTAGTTCCCATCTATAAATATTATATGAAGTTATAATAAATGAGTATAATAATTAGTTCCCATCTAAGACTCTTTTATTTCTATATTAGACTTTATTATCCAAAATGAACTATTCGTTATAATTATTCCTTTAGTCAAAGGGTCACTACAATTGGAAAAGACCACCAAAGTGGGAAACTAGTTCCTTTTTGAGGAGTTTACAATGATAAGAGTCTATGGTTTGGAAGAGAAGCCATATCAAAAGTGAGTGTTGAATTTGGTAGAGAAGCCATATCAAAGGACTGAAAAAAGTGAAATGCATTCAGTTACTGACTAAAAAGACAAGCATATTAAATTAAATATTGATCGGATGAATTTCAAGGAAAAACCAAATCTACACAAGTATGCACAAAGACTAAACATTCATTCATGAATCAATCAACTCAGAGATAAATAAGGGATAGACAGTAGAGAACATTCTTATCCTTCACTCATCATCCATGCACAGAAAAGAAAGGCATTTGAATCTATAGGTCTTTAAACACCGAAGTGACGACCGTCAATTCGTCTTCTGGCCGATTGTTGAGGCACAGACTGATGACTAAAGGGATAAGGGATGAAAGATAAAAACAAAATCTTTTCATAATAATCAATAAAACCCACACAAAGAAGTCAATGAAATCATAAGTTTGGTTCGCCAAGGGACTGTCATTCAACTCAGAGGTTTATCATTCACAATGCACATTCTATCAATAAAAATGCAGAGATGTACCCAAGTTCAAGCAATTAAAAATGAAGAGATAAATCTAAGTTTTAATCAATCAAGCCGCATAGGTACTCGCTCATAAGAAGGCGCAAAGACTAGACATTCAACCATGAATCAATCAACTCAAAGATAAGTAAGGGGTCCATAGACAACATGGAAAATTCTTATCCTTCACTCATCATCCATGCACAGAAAAGCAGGGCATTTGAATCTATAGGTCTTTAAACAGTGAAGTGACGACCGTTGATTCGGCTGTTGGCTGACTGCTCAGGCACGAACTGATCACTAAAGGGATAAGTGACAGAAGATAAAACCACAATATTTTCATAATAATCAATAAAACCCACACATAGAAATCATTGAAATCATAAGTTGGGTTCGCCAAGGGAAATCAATTCAAAAAAACAACGATGGGATGGGAGATGCGAGATGGAATTAAGGGTTTAAATTATGATTCCTTGTTTCCTCACATAGTTCCTTCCATGTTTAAATTATAATAATTCAATTCTAAAGATAGATGAATGTTGAATTATTACTCTTTCTTTAATGAGGATTATTTGAAGTTTGATTTACTTTATTTATTTGTATGCATGATTAGTTGTGAACATTTAAAAAATATGCATTAGGAACATCGCTTGTTATTACCATCTACGTGTGGGATATGTGTGTGCTAACTATGCCTAAATATCCAATAGACATACAATATTATGGTTCAATAAACACATTAGTTACTAATGTCTAGGTTATTAATGAATTAATTAATAAGTTGTCAATTTGAAGTTATATTATATGAATATAAATATCATCAATAAGATAAGAATTCAACAACTTTGGTCAATATGTGTGAAGTAATATTATATGAATATAAATATCATCAATAAGATAAGAATTCAATAAGTTTGGTCATCACTATAAGTAATTTTTAAATTGTCTTCAATATTAAGTTATATTAAGATGAGGTGGAGCAAATGGAGCAAATGTAATATTGGGAGGCTTTGTTGGAGTTAGAAATCTAGATTGAGAGCAATCATGACAATAATTTCAAATGTAAGTGCATCATAGCCTATTGTAAACATGGTAATGTGAGTTTTAATGGGATATATATTTTGAAGAAGATGCAATTGAGTGAGTCTTAATTGTTAAAAAATTGATGAAAATTTACCTTCTTTATATTGAATTAGTTTGAAATTTTAAAACTTTAATACTTTAACTTTATAACCTTTCTTCATTAAATTTATATTTATATACCCATTTTAATAATTATACTATGTTTCATTTACCTAGAACTATTTATAAATAGGATAACAAATATGGTCACACGAAGATGTTAATACATTCCTATTTTCATTCTTATAGATGTCACAAAGTCATATATAGGTGTGTGTCCTTTATAGATGGACATATGGAAAGGACTTGTTAAGTGTCATATATATTACACTATAAAAAATTGTCACAATAGATCATACCATAGTTTCTAAAATCAATTATATGTAATGTTTTGTTTTAAAATTAATATTGAATTTACTATTTGGATAAGAAAACAACATAAAATGCTTAAGAAAATAACATACCAACCATGAACAAAATTAACATACCAATCATGAACATAATTAACATAATTAATTCTGTTATATTTCTGTCATATTTAATTCAGATTTAATTCTGTTAATTCTGTCATTTTTCATAAAATGACAACAAATCCAACAAAGATCAGAAACACACATCAGTTTATATATGTATTACTCTTAGTTATAACAACATATCAAACACACATCATAGAACATGCACAAATCTTCTTGTATGAGTCATAACCCTATATTATGTTGAGATCATATAGACACATAGAGTAGATTATCATAAGTTGAATGTAAAGGATGTTGTTGTATTTGTATTAGTAACGAGTTAGAACCAATCCCATAAATATGAAAAGGTATAAGAAGTGCATACATGTAATATATGAGCACAACCAGTATAGGTATTATTCATATCCTATACTAGGAGTAGGACCCTAATCAATAGGAATGCAACATCAGTGTCATTATGAACAAATATGACGGAATTACTTCTAAGCAGTGTAATTCAGTTTGTTCACAGGGCTTGTTGTGGTCTCATATCATATTATCTAATTAATTCATCATGTCCAACCCTATACACTTAGATGGTATGATTACAATAGCTTTGTTTCATGGCTCTGTACACTTCCTTTATCCCTATTGTTTCCATGATTGTAATTTTTAACTAAAAATTTAAATTTCCTAAAAATTTAAATTATCAATACTATTAGTAGAGAAGTGGAGTTTTTGTCAACATTGTACTTATTTTGCTCCTATTGCAACAATTGATATAGACATATTTTTGTATTTCAAGATTCATGTTAGGTCTGTTAAATATTGTGATATGTACTAGGTCCTTTATGGTGATGTTCCTTTACAGTTGTTATCAGAGTCTAATTTTGTTTAGTTTGGTCACTATTCAGGGTAGTGGTGGCCCTGTAGCAATCATGCTTAGCCCTTGGTCTCGTTGTTTATAGTTAGAATAGCTAGTTAGTGTCCTGCCCTAAAGTTTATAGTCTCTTCAGGCCTCTGTCTATTTTCTGCAACTCTATCTATTTGCTTAGTGGTTGTATGGATTTCCTATGGAACTAAACCTTTGTTATTGGTTCTAGATCTACTTATCCTGTTGCTTGAGGTACTACATGGACATGGTTGATTATGGCCCTGTTCATGTACATTGACATGCCCGAATTTGGGCATGTCCCTGTACATGGACAAAGGTGAATAAGGCCCTGTCAACATTCTAAACTCAATTTTTTAACTAAAAATTTAACATTTAAACATATTTGAAATTCGGCCCGGTTTAAAAATTTAAAATTCGGCCCTGTTTAAAAATTTAAAATTCGGCCATGTTTAAAAATTTAAAATTTGGCCCTGTTTAAAAATTCAAAATTCGACCTTGTTTAAACATATTTGAAACATGTTTAAAATTTTAAAATTAAACATATTTAAACATAAGGGATAGAGCCATATTCAGCCTTTTCCATGTACAAGTACATGCCTAAATTTGGGTTTGTCACTATACATGGACATGGTCGAATAAGGCCCTGTCAACAATCGAAAATTAACTTCTAAATTCTAAAATTTAAATAGAAATTTAAAATTTAAGCCTGAAATAGAAATTTAAAATTTTAATTTTAAAATTCTAAAATAAATTCTAAATTCTAAATTCTAACTTCTAACTTCTACATGGATAGGGTCGAATAAGGCCCTGTCAACATTCTAAACAAAATTTATAAACTCAAATTTTTAACTAAAAATATAAATTTTCTAAAAATTTAAAACTTTAACATATTTGAAATTCGGCCCTGTTTAAAAATTTAAAATTCGACCGTGTTTAAAAATTTAAAATTTAAACATATTTAAACATGTTTGAAACATGTTTAAAAATTTAAAATTTAAACATATTTAAACATAATGGACAGGGCCATATTTAGCCCTGTCCATGTACAGGTACAGGCCCAAATTTAGGTCTGTCACTGCACATGGATAGGGACAAATAAGTCCCTGTCAACAATCTAAAAAAAAAATTAAATCCTAATTTAAAATTATAAATTCTAAGCTATAATTCAAAATATCCTAATCTAAACATACCTGGACTAAATTCTCGTTGCTCCAACATTCGCCTGCCCACTGCTCCAACATCCAAAACACTGCCTGTCCACCCACAACAAACAACAAACACCAAATAGGAACATTGCTCGCCCGCACACCAAACATTGTCCGCCCACACAACAAGCACCAAACAGGAACATTGCCCCCCCGCACACCAAACACCAAACAAGAACGTTGTTCACCCGCACAACAAACACCAAATAGGAACGTTGTCCACCCGCAAAACAAATGCCAAATAGGTATGAACTTGCAAAAACTATTCCAGGAGAGATGTGTGGGTAATATATAAACCTTTTTTCAGCCGAAATAATCTTTCGGCCGAAAAGTTCTTTCAACCAAAATATTATTTCGGATGAAACATTATTTCGGTCGAAATATCTTTTGGCCGAAAAGATGTTATCGGATGAAAAATATTTGTCTGGATAAAAATTTACACAAAAATTGAGGGATTTGTCAGGGTTTCGTTCGATTTGACGTTCAAAGGTTCGGTGGAAACAATTTTCGGCCGAAAAAATGTCTTTTGGAATTTTGGAGAGTCGATTGTCACGAAAGTGTTACCCACCTTCATGAATTCACCCTAGTTCATTTATGTCATTTTTGTGATCTTGTAACTCGATGGTTTAATTCCCCCTAGGAAACAAAATGCCTTCATCCTTGTGCACGATGCATTATTCGTGAATATTTCATTCCCAATGTTGCAAAATCGATACCTATTTCAAGTTTCTAAGTTTTACTGTATGTTTTGTACTATGGCTACATATTGGAGTTCATATTATCTATTGCAATGGCCATGGCCTCTTAGATCTGAAAGTTATATTTGGAATCTCCATTGAAGAATTGATTTATTCCTTGATGCCTTGACCTCATTTCATTATATATTTAATGACCTAACCTCTTGAAATAAGTGTTGATCATTTGAAGTTGCCATTGTAATAAATTTTTCTCACTCTCTTCATTTACCCTTCTTTGCTTGGTAGTCCATGATTTGTGTTGTCAAAGTGTATTAAAATACTATGTGGCCACAAGTTGATCCCTTGCTTCTCAACTTCATGAGTAAATTCGAGTTACAAAAGCCTTGAGTTGATTTTCTATGTTCGACTAGCACTCAACAGGTTGTTGTGAAAAGAAAAAAAAGGCTTTAGGGAGTGTGTTTGAATCTCAATCTTTCATACCTTTTTAGCCTACTCCAAACACACAACAGTATAAGGTAATATAGGTACTCACCATTCCATGTGCCCTCGTGTGTGCCCTCTATGTGCCCTCGAATCAGTGCCCTCCATGTTCCCTCGCAGTGTATCTCCTCCATGTGCCCTCTGTGTGCCCTCTCCTCCCTGCACAGTGTGCCTTCCGTGTGCCTTGCATAGTGTGCCCTTTGTGTGCCTCCTCCATGTTATCCCCAACTTCTAGGGATAACTAGGAGATCATGTCTCGAGGCCCACAGGTCCTAGACATGGAGTACCGAGAGTAGGATTGACCTGAGCATGGCCCTGGAGGGCCCATCTTTCTTCTTCTTCATCAAACCTATCCTGTCAGGAGCAGCAGCATCCATCACCTTTGGCTTGGACTTGCATCGGAGAAGACTCTTGCTCCATGAGGTAATTGGTCTAGGTATCATGGTATGTATCATGTTTGATCATTATAACTTTCAGATATATGCATCAGGTTCCTTACATTTCTGACAACTTCTTGGATCTTACACTAACCCACTTGACCATGGTTGGGGGGATTAACAGGGTGCCCTAGAAAGCTTGTATCCATAGGTTTTGGTTAGCCACCAAGGGGGATTTTGAAGAGCCATCGTCCGCTCCCACCATATTATCATTTTACATCTTGTCTCATATCCATCTATCCCACTCCCCTAGTCCGGACATCGGGATGATCTATTTGCGGGGTTACACTTTATCCTATGGGAAGAAGGGGCTAAAGGCCCAGGAGGTAAAATAAGTTGGTAAAAGATAAAATCCATAGGAAATAAAACCTAGAGATGCCTCGCCCAGGGATCCCCGAGAAGGAAATAAAAAGCCTCTCAATAAGAAACAAGAGGGACCCGAAGAAAAATAATAGAACAAGACCTAACCAAGAGGATGGGGGGTCTCATCACGATATGGCCCATTATGTTCATAGGTATATAGCAGTATAACATTTCCATTATCTGGTTACCACGCCAGGGCAGTGACCCTTGGTTACATGGCCAAGGGAAAGGGGGTCTCATCATGAGCCAGCCTTATCATTTCTGCGAAAATACTCGTGGGTAACACTGTGAACTCTGGTCACCACGCCAAGGCAGTGTCCTCTAGTTAGACCTTGAAGTAAAAAGAAATAAAAAGAAATGAATAAAAGAAAGAATAAAGGAAATAAAGGGATTGGAAAGAACTGCATCCATGACAGGTACATCTTGCCTCCTACAAAGGCACCCACGGATAATACCCACCCCTGGTTTTCACTGTGTCTGGACATCCTTAGATCACACCACCTCGTATTACATGGCTTGGATGATATCCTTTGGGAACTTTCCTCTTCTTATGGATGCTGGCCCAACAGGGCACTTTGTCTTTTTCTTTGGCTTTGTATAGTAGGTCATTGTAATGTCTTTGAGCTATTAGATGATACGTTAGGGGTCTTATGCATGCATTTGATAAAATTAATTATGAAATATGATTGACATTGCTATGATCCCGAAGACTAATGAGCCCATGGAGGGCGAATTTTTTGATGTGTAGGACCATACTCGACGGACATGTACCAGGTGGATGGGTACACATGGGGAGATGATCAGTTCGGACCTCCATGGGGCTGAAGAGCCCATTAGATGGTTGTTGGGATCTCATCAGGGGTAGAGACAGGACAGTGATTGATCGAGCATTTGCATGAGAGAAGAAGAAGGACGTTTTCATCCAGGATGCCTTGGCTGAGCCCAGCCCTAGGGGGTTGACCCACTGCAGGTGGAACACGTCCCTCTGTTGACCAGGACGTCCTCTAGAAATCCTTGACATCACCTCCAGTGTGTGGCATATTTACAGGGTAGTTTGGCACGTGTGGCAGAGTTTGGAGGCCCAGAGAGGGCCAACGTTTGCCTTCTAGTGCTGAATTTTGCCCTAAAAAGGGCCAACGTCTCCCTCAGAGGGGCTAGACGTCTTCCTTACTGCTCATTTAGGTTTTTATTTTGCAGATAAATGTAAAAACAATATGATTTTAGTAGTCATCCTTGGCAGTTGTTTTAATGACCTAATTTTTAAATTAAAGGTCATTGGATGATATAAATTGAGGATGTTTTCCCTCATTTTGAAGACAACACAACTCACTCTCTTGTGAGATCTGAATTATAGCACCCTATTGGGGTTTTTGGCTGAAATAGTGAGGCGCAACTTTTGAAGGAGGAGTTTTCTTGGCATTTATGGTGTTTCTTTGAAAGGAAGGTGTTACAACTAGGGTTTGCTTGATTATTTCTTTATGAATTGTAAGTGTTTTTCCTGCAAAACTTCTTTTTGAATGGTTGTAGTTTAAATATCTTGCGTTTTACTTATATATTTCTGAATCAAAACCCTAGGGGACAACCACACAAGTAGGTTGTTGTCTCATGTCCCCTGACAAAGAAACCTTAAACCATTGAATAAGAAAATAGAGCTTAGCATTAGCTACACTTGTTTTCTTCATTCCTCATGCTAGCCGTACCTTTTTTAAGCCAATAAGAGTGATACATCCTTGGCCTAGGCTTACTAAAATAGGGCCGTACCAATCTAGGGTTTGTTGACAGTCCTTGTTTTAGCAACGTCTCCCTCATCAAAACCTCTGGTCTTGGTTAAAATTTCCTTATTGTGCTAGCCGTTTGCTGAGAAAGAGGAGAGAGTACAAGGCCTTGCCTTTGCAACACCAAGTGACTCTCTCTCTCTCTTAGGGTTTCTATTTTAAGGCCCTGCTTTAGTAGCACCTTGAAAACCTACCCTCTAGTCCTTAGAAAACTTTTACCCTCCAACTCTTGCATCCATCACTTTTTGACTCCATTAACCCTTTAGGCACCGATCCTTAGACTCTAGCGTTTAAGTGATAGTGACTAAACAAACTTTCTAAACCTTATAAACTTGAAACCCTAACTAAAAAATAACCCTAAAAAAAAGCTGACATCACCCCTAGGATATTTCATCTCAACGCAACAATCTATTATATGTGAGCAACTGAATAATGTTTGATGCATTGATTTGATTCAAGGATTGATTATATTTATTGGATGTTATATTGTTCCAGTATTTATTTACAAGTAACATCATATTGCCATTGTTATTATTGCAAACATTGACTTTGTCAATATTTACTGCTGCATTTTCTCATATATTGAACTTAGATAGTCAGTGATTTATGAAGTATTAACCATTATTGCACGTACTAGTTTATTGTTGTCTTGTCTTGCAAGCAGGTGCCTTCTCCGTGGTTATACTTTATTTGACTATCTCTTTGGGCGATAATCTGTGAAAGGGGAAAACAACCTTAATCCTTTGAGCCTTTCCCTTTCAAACCCCATATTTCCAGGGACGTCTCCCTTGGGCCTAGTCTCCCTAAACAGAAAGGACCTCCCCATTATGGTGACATTGGGTGGGGTAGGTCCCTGTTACGCCAGTTTGGCCTTCTACTTTATAGCCTTTGCTCATAGCTACAAACTGTGTGATAACACTCCCTGCACAGTGATCTCCTTGGTCGTGTGATCCCCTTGGTCACGTGAACAGTGATCTCCAAATCAATGACAACAATGGGTGGGATCCTCCTAACACACTATGACTCCCAACTATGGTCATGTGAAACAATGGGTGGGCTCCCAAATATGGTCACGTGCAACAATGGGCGGGCTCCCAACTTTACTCTCAAAAAGTTTGTTTTTGCAAGAATAATGAGCAATGGACGTAGATTTTCATTTCAATTTTAATAAAGGCATGGTACATAAATCGTTGACTCAATTCCTTGCAAACATTCTTGCCATTTTTTGGTAACCCTTGGGTTCATGTTGCCTTGTAAATCTTCACAAATGTCATTAAAAAATCTAGGGATCTATTAAGAGAGGTTTGAGTTCACTAAATAATCCATCAAATATTTGTTTATTTCATAAGTAAGATGGGTGAAAGATGGGTGAGAAAGGTTTTTTTGTTTTTTTATAAGGTCTATTTAGTGTTGAATGATATAATGTTTAATGAAATCCCATTTTG
>ML803155.1:292399-330432 GCA_009831015.1 Picea engelmannii
TTTCATTTCAGATCTGCAAATGTATATATGGTTGTCATAATTCCTCTTCTTTCCTCATTCTTCACTAAGTTTTCTCAAATGGTTAATTAACGCATGCAAAATTAAAACTCAACCATAGTCATTAAAAGATCCGACGGATCAATGGTCATATCCAAGGCCAAATTTGTTTGAGGAAAATCTTTGTAGACTCAGAACTTTATCAAGGGCTTCAGTCCCTTTCTTGAATTTTTCAACAGTCTTAAGTTGATCCTTTAGTTGTTTACACCTTTGCTTATATTTTCTCAGTTCGTCCAAAGCACTTTCAATCTCAGCTTCCAGATTGACTTCTGCTTCAATGTCTGAGTATTCTTCATTTTTGATTTGATACATATTTTCTAACTTCAACCATAAGTCCTTGGCAGATTGCATAGTCGTATACTTGTTTTGACTGTATCTGATAATCCATTGAGAAGAATCTTCAATGCCACTTCATTATTATTCCTTGCTCTTTTTTGGACTGTAATCTTGGATAGATTCTTTGATGTATTTAAGTCTCAGAGTTTGCTTACTACTAAATTCCAAACTTCAGATCCTTTTGAATTCAGATACTATTTCATATTTTCTCTCCATGAGGAATAATTTGTTCCATCGAATAAAGGATCTTCAATTGTGGAGAAAGCCATCTATCCACCCATTTCTTCAGTATATGTCTTCCAGTATTTAATCTGTGTTTGAAGGAACCTCACTCTAATACCAATTGAAGAACAAAAGACCACACTAAGAGGGGGGGGGGTGAATTAGTGTGTGAACTATTCTAACTTTTTCTTGCTTATAGTTATTAGTTAAAACATAATTGAACAAATTAATAACAATTAAATCATAATCACAATGGACACAGAGACACCAGATGTTTGTATAAGATTTTGTATAATTGATATGAACATAGTAATATGAATATATGTGAGAGAGGATTTTCTTTAGCACCAGCTATTGATTCAGCACCAACCCCTTGGAGAGCACCAACCCTTGTAGAGCACCAACTCTCAGCCAAGACCCAGCTTGGAACAAGACCCAACTTGTTGCAAGACCCGACTTGCTGATAGAACCCAATCTATCCAACTAGAGTTTATTCAACTCCAGTAGTAGTGATCCATTATAAAATCAATTCTATCTTATGATCAGAGGTATATCATAAGACACTCATCACTGTATTTATTATTCTCTTTGTAATTCATGCCTTCTTCACGTTTTCTTTCCTCTGATATCTTCTTTCCATTTTATTTCCTCTAAATATCTTCTTTCCATTTTGTTTCCTTTAATATCTTCACATTTTATTTTGGAATTTGCTTCAACTTTTGATCTTCTGTTATGAACTGCGGAGACACACTCTTCTCACCATTATTTCTTGTTTATATAATCTTTCAAACTAGTGTGAGATATAAAAAATCATGTCCCTTCATTTCTACCATCGCGCCTCTTTGATTAATCAATCTTTAATTACTTTTTGTTTATTTTACCATGAAGATTTTTCATAAATTGATCACAGTCATGGACCAATTTAATCCTTTATACTCGATCCTGAATCTTCGTTATCTTCACAGAGACCAGATTCCATGGAGACGCTTCCTTCAAACCATCACGTGTGACCATGCGTTACAGAACCACGATTTTTACCAAGTAAAACGACATATTATAATTTCCTTTTAAAACTTTTATAGCATATGACCATCAACAGTGACCTCACGTTAGGCGAGATGAGAACTTGAGCATTTATCGATTCAACGGTCACGATTCATTCTTCTGATGAGATGGACGAGTGATGGGATTTCGGCACTTCGACCTTCGGGTCTTCATGACTTACAACATTACAAATCTCCCAATTACGATATCACCGAAACAATCAGACGATTCACATTTACATTTTCGGAGACAGATCAATGGTCAACTTTAACCTTACACTCATCCTTTCACTACTAATTCCGATGACCAAGAATTAATCATTCATCGAGATGGATGATCACCATTTACTCCGGGTCTATGGACTGCTTACGTCACTTGATGATGTGTCACAAGTCGAGTAGTTTCCATGTGTCACTCATATTCATGATCTACATGTACCTAAAATGTTGAATCAACTTGACATTTGTCATTGTCTGATTGTGCCATGTGTCCTTGCTGACATAGTCTGCAAACGTGGTATGCCTCATGTCCTTCTTGAATCAACAATCCTCGTTCTCCCTTTGATTTAAGGCTGTGATCAAATCGCGACTTCATGTGTTGGGTGTTTGAACGTGAGCCACCACTGACTCTTCCAACTTCCGATGTTTGAAATACTCTAGATCAATGGTCCACAGTCCTCTTTAATCCAATGGTCCAAATATTATCAGGAATTCACGTTTCATGAGTTCCTACACCTCTTAACTTTGACTTCTCCATTTTGCAAGTCAATGAAATGTTGATCTCTCACCACGTGTCCTCTGGATTAGACAGCCTAGATTTGATTTGGATAATATGATGCTTGAGATATTCTTCGGATGATCTGATGAGTATGATTTACTTCATATGATCTGACGATCGAGATATATTATGTGATGTTTCTCTTGTAGATTTATCATGTCCTTCCATTTTAACATGATCCAACAGTTCATATTTTATTGCGATTTCACGTATTGGAACTTTGGAACAACTCCCTCTTTCAAACTTCTGATTCCTGATTTCATGATGTTTTAGAGTGCCAAATCAATGGCTCACACTCCTTTAGATCTGACGTATGATAGGTATTCAGATATTTGAACTCACAACCTCTTTACCTTGCTTATCCTATCCTTCCATTTCAAAAGTGATCCAACGATTGTGGAGATTCTTGACGCAGATCAACAGTCGATGATAATTGCGAAATTACAACTTGCGAGTGATTTAATTTGTCACCCAAACTCCACAATTGAAATTTGTGCGCGATTGGTGAGTCAACCCCAATCGTCGATATTCAAAGCTATAAGATAGGATGGTCCTGACTAATTTTAGGATTGGAACTAGCGAGTTCTTTAATTCTTCTTTCTCTTCCCACAATTCATCCATGTTGTTGATCTGGATTGCAGATCTGACGGTCAAGATATTCCAATGGTCCTCAAGCCCACGATCACTCACATGACCGATGCGCGTTATATTCAGACAATCAACATGGTCAACCTCTTGATCGGACGACTGTTGATCTTCTCAGTCTGATTGGATGGCTATTGAGGCTTCTCAATATTTCCTTCAATCCGATGATGATACTGCAAAGCGCTCTTCATTCGCTTCTCTTGTTCACTCCTCTTGAGCTTACGCTATCAACCTCTGCATGTTGTTTGACATCTTCTGTGAACTGATATACTTGTTGACATCAATGAAAATCTCATCTATGGTAATTCATCATTAACAACAAGATCATCACATCGACTGTTCACATCAATGACAATATATCCAACAGATCCCACACCTGTAATACATTTATAGTCATGTAAGGATTTACATTTGGTGTCGTCATTTCAAACGATGGCCTGACTTTATAGAATATTAAATTTAATTAATGAAAAAACCAAAAAAACTCCATCGCCACTAAGTTGGTTGAAGGGTTGGTTCAGCTCCTTCGATGTGTTGAGGCATCAATTTTGATTCCACGTCTGCTCCTTTTTTATGTGAGTACGATGCTCCTGCATCATACTCCTTTGTCCAAAATATTCATGAACTCTTGTCCATGAGCTCTCGCACTGTTCTTCCATGCTTCGAAATATCAGGTTCAGTTACCCAACTTGAGTCTTCCACTGGGTGATCTTTCCATTTCACTAAGTATTCTGGATACATCTTTCTTCTAGTTTTCCTTCCAACTCTTTGTTCTAAAATTTTCTCCATCTGAGGTTTTTCTATAGTAGGCATCTGTTCTTCCCACTGAATTTCTTCCTGATCATCCAATTCTCCTGTGTCATTTCTATTATAAGGATACAAATCTACAACATTGAATATCAGTGATATTCCAACATTATCTGACAACTCAATCTCATAAGCATTTGCTGCAAATTTCCTAAGAATCTTGCATGGTCCTATCTTTTTCATCTTCAACTTATTATATGTTCCTCTAGGAAACCTCTCCTTCCTCAAATGAGCTCAAAATTAATCTCCCACTTCAAATTGAACTTCCCTTATTTTCTGATCAACTCTTTCCTTATACTTTTGATTAATATTTGGTATCTGCCTCCTAACTTGATCATGAAATCTTTGCATTTCTATAGCAAAATCTTTTGCTCCAGTGCTCTTGAATTCATCTTGTTTCGATTCTCTCAATTCTGCAACTCCTCTCAACTGTCTTCCATATACTATCTCGAATGGACTTTTTCCAGTGCTCCTATTAACTAAATTGTTAAATGAAAATTCTCCCTATGCCAGAATCTGATCCCACTGATGACCTTGTTCAATGACTATAATCCTTAAAAAAATTCCCAGACTCTTATTCACCACTTCAGTATGTATGTCAGTCTGAGAGTGATATGTTGAACTAAAATATAATTTATTTCCCAGCCTCTTCCATAAAGTCCTTCAAAAGTGACCCACAAACTTGGTATCCCTGTCTGAAACTATGCTTCTGGGTAATCCATGTAACCTCACAATTTCTATGAAAAACAAATTGGCTATGTGTGTAGCGTCATTTTTTTTTTGGCATGGTATGAAATGTTCCATATTGGAAAATATATCAACAAAAAAAAATATGGAATCACCCCCCTTATGGGTTCTAGTTAATACCAATACAAAAACCATACTAATTGCATCCCAAGGCCTTTCTAGAATAGGAAATGGTTGATAAAACCTAGTGTTTTGTCTCTTCCCTTTTGCATGTTGACAAATCTTACATCGGTCTACAAATTTATTCACATATTCTCTCATAATTGGCCAATAATACAAACTACTCAGTTGTGCAAATGTTTTGTCCTAACCAAAATGTCCAGCTAAACCTCCACTATGATTTTCCTTCAACAAATTATCTCTCATTGAACATCTTGGTATGTACAATTGGCTTCTTTTAAGCAACAATCCATCCTGGATCAAATATTTTGACCACGAGTTGTTATCCCTCAACAAAGGATTTTCATATTCTTCATAAGCCTCCTTAAAATCTGAATCTTCCTCATACATTTCCTTAAGGTGTTCAAACCCTAAGGTCTTCACTTGGAATTCATGTACAACCAAACTTCTCCTGCTCAAAGCATCTGCAAATTTATTAGCACTTCCAGAAATATGTTTAATGACAAAAGTAAAAAATTTCATGAATTCTACCCACTTAACATGTCTCTGATTCAAATTCTCTTGCCTAGTAATAAATTGCAAATCTTGATTATCACTATACAAGACAAACTCTTTTGGAATTAATAATGTCTCCATTTTTTCAAAGCTTGAATCATTGCATAAAACTCCTTGTCATATGTAGAATATTTCTCCTTATCATCATTCAAATTCTCACTTAAATAAGCAACCAGTCGATTATATTGACTCAAAACTGCTCCAATGGTTATCCCACTTGCATCACACCTCACCTGAAATGTCTTTCCGAATTCTACCAAAATCAGAACGGGTTGCTCTATTATCTTCTCTTTCAACACTCTAAAACTTTTCTCAGCCTCCTCTATCCAACTAAAAGACTTATGTTTATTCTTCATAGTGTCCATCATGGGTGCACATATACCACTAAAATTTCTGATAAACTTTCTATAAAAACTTTCTAAACCATGGAAACTTCTCACCTCAAATATGCTCCTGGGTGACGACCATTCTTTGATTTCTCTCACTTTTTATGGATCCATATTCAATTCATTTGAAGAGATCATAAAACCCAAATATATGAGCTCTGTATTCATAAAAGAAATTTTCTTCAAGTTTATTAACAACTTTTCTTGTTGCAATCTCCTCATCACTAATGTCAAGTGTTTCAAATGTTCTTCCTCTGATTTACTGAAAACCAATATATCATCCAGATATACAATGACAAATTTACCTATGAAGTCCTTCAGTACTTCATTCATCAACCTCATAAATTTACTTGGAGAATTTATCAATCCAAATGACATGAATATCCATTCAAACAAACCTTCATTTGTCTTGAATGTTTTTTTCCATTCATCTCCCTCCCTCATTCTTATTTGATGATATCTACTCTTCAAGTCTATTTTTGAAAAATAGCTTGCTCCACTCAAACAGTCCATCAAGTCATCCATCTTGGGTAAAGGAAATCTATACCTGATGGTTATCTTGTTGATAGCTCTATAATATGTACACATTCTCCATCCTCCATCCTTCTTTGGACTCAATATAGTTGGCACTTCGCATGGGCTTAGACTTTCCCTGACTAAACCTTTATCCAACAACTCCTGAAATTTCTTCTTAACTTCTTCATTCTCTCGAGGTGTCAACCTATACACTGTTTATTTGGAAAAATGGCTCCTGGAATCAAGTCAATATTATGGCTAATACTCCTAATAGGTGGTAATGAGTGAGGAAACTCATACACTACTATATCAGCAAAATTCTCCAACAATTCTTGAATTTCTTCAGGTAAATCATCCATAAGTATTGGTAAGGATAACTCTTGCCTTCCTTACTACAACAAATTTCATTTCTTGATCTTTCTTGATCTCCTTCAAGAGTTCCTTCCCACTCATGAGAAGTATTCTTGTGTTGGCTTCTTCCTTTTCTTTCTTCTCTTCTATTGGCAGTAACATGTGAGTTCTACCATTCTTTTCAAGAGTATAAGTATTTTTCCTCCCACCATGAATAACATTCCTATCAAATTTCCATGGTTTCGCTAACAAAATATGAAAAACATCCATGGGAATCACATCACACATAATCTCATCTTTATAGCCTCCTATTTTAAATTCAACTTTGCATTGTTGACTTACCATTACTCGATGTCCTTTCCGCAACCACGATACTTTGTATGGACTTGGGTGTACAATTGTTTCCAAATCTAGCTTCTCCACCATCTCTGTTGATACTAAATTATCAGTGCTCCCACTTTCTATAATCATCTTTCAAACTTTGTCCTTTGTCTTACAAGCAGTCCTGAACAACCTCGTTCACTGAATTGAATCTTCTATTTCTTTCTCTGTCTTTAGAAGAACTTTCCTCATCATAAGATTTTGTCCTCCTTCTACTGCTTCTACTTCTACATTCTTCTGGGCTTCAAAAATGTGCGCTTCTCCTCCTCCTTCTCTTTTCCTCTCGGGACATTCCCAAGACATATGTCCTATCTTTCCACAAGCATATCATCTAACTCCACCTCCTCTACTTCTTCCTCTTCCTTGAGAAAAATAATTTCTCCCACCAAACGGTCTTCTTTGAGAACTTCCTCCTCTTTCAAAGAGACCATATGCTTTCTCATTCTCATTCTTAGATTTCAGTGCCTTATCATAGACAACTCCCTTACCTCTATTTAAGCCTCTTCTTTTGTTCCACTGGATCTGGCTTCTGGCCAACTTTTCTTCTTCCTTTAGTGCAATCTGATAAGAATCTTCTACTATCCTCACAGTCATCATGCTAATTTCATCCTGAATTTCATACCTCAAACCATTTATATACCTGGAAATTTTTTCATCATCCTTCTCTCTCTGTCCAGTCCTACTATTCAGCTGATAAAATTCTTTTGTATACTCTTTCACTGTCATACTCCTCTGTTTCAGATTATGGAATTTTCTAAGCAGCTCTATCTGGTAATTCCTAGGTATGAATTTAGCCTTTAGTTTGGCTACCATACTATCCCAATTCTTTATCTTTTGTTTGCATTTTCTCCTTCTTTATGGTTGTAGTTCATCCAGCATAATGTTGCATGTCCTTTTAATTTGGTGACAACATGTCTAACCTTCCTTCCTTCCTCGACCTCTTCATAGTCAAAATACTTATCCAGGGACCTTATCTAGTCCAGTAATGATTCGGCATCCAATTTACCTTCATACATTGGGGAATCCATATTTTCTCTAGCTCCCAACTTCACAACAACTTTCAATAAGCATTATTTGGCCACATCTTCCCCTATAATTTCTTCAACTTCTATTTCTTCACTTTCTGCATCACTAATTTCTCCAGTGGCAGATGTTCTCTTTTGCACTGCTTCCATTGCTTCCAACCTTGTGCAAAGTTCTCTCACTTCTCTTCCTACAACACGGTTTGTTATAGGTGGTCCTGTGCATACCCCCGATGGTATTACTTCAACTTTTTATAACACACTGAGTTCAACTTCAAATCTTTTTCAAGCTCTTATACCACTTGGTGTAGACCCCCCTTCTCCAAAAGGGTTGCATGACCTCCTGGTCTTAGGATCTTCTCAAGACTGAACTAAAACAGTCTTTGATTTTCTGTTGGAACCTTTCAGCAACAATCCATTGGTATTTTCAATCTTTTGCCCATGTGCTCAAGTGATAAAACACTAGTCTCCTCCACGTGACCACACCTTGTGACCACATGCCTAACTGGAAAGGCATGTCACAATTTCGCGTGTCGGAAATACGATTAAATCGACTCTCTATTCTTCAAAATCCTAAGTACCGAAAAGGGATAATGTTCCTTAGCTCCTCCTTTGACCTCTGTCCATGTGACTGTTCACCATGACCTGGGGACCAACTCTCAAGAGCGTCGAAATTTTGCGTATCACGAGTTCTCGTTGCTTCCACCTTTGACCTTTCCCTCCTGCGATTCAATGAAATGTTGGTCTCTTGCCACACATGCCTCCAAATGGATGACTCTGATGATGTCAAAACTTGTCTCGTGCACCTTCCTCTAGATCCAACAACTGTTGGACCACACGCCAGATCCGACGGCTCAGATCTGGTTTCCCCCCTATGCTCACTTCTCACTATCTGGACATGGATTTCGATGGCCTAGATCTTCTCCTCTGCTCTATCCAATGACATCCGTTCTCCTCTTCCTAAGATTCAATCCTTCAGAACTTAGAATTTTTTTTCTAAGTTTCTCCTCTCAAGATTTAAGACCGCTACTCCTCCTGAGCTTCTGGTAAATGAAGTTTAAATCTTTCCTTGCGTACATTTGCACTTTGCATATTCTTAAAAATTTGTTCTGATGCCCTCTTGGAATACTCTGTGCTCAATATCCTGAGCATTCAAACTTTAACACAAGTTTGTTCTTATGCGCACTCCTTGCGCTCAATATGCACACTCTGCATACACAATCTCCCCGCTATCTCTTGTGAGATTTTAAGTTGAAAAAGACTTCTTCACGCACACTCCTTGCACTCTATATGCACATCTTGCATAACCTTACATAATAGAAACAATTGAATTCATTCAACTATCCATTCATACACTATGAACATCATTTGTTCACAAACATAATAACACAGTCAAAACTGTAACAGTATCACACTATGTATGTGGGTCAATTTTCTTTGTTCTATTCATTCAGAAGAAAACAAAATTACAGTTGATTTCCATTTACACTATTACAAGAAAACTTTTCTGGTGACCTAGAGCTTCCTCGCTCTTCTCCCTCCAATCTAAATACTAATACATCTCGTTCAGGCGGTTACCTACTAAATTAATGCAACCTAATGAATAATTAGGCTAAGATTCCACACCTGTAATACATTTACATTCGTGTAAGGATTTACATTCGGTGTCATCATTTCAAAAGGTGGCCCAACTTTATAGACTATTAAATTTAATTAACGACAAAACCAAAAAAAATCCATCGCCACTAAGTTGGTTGAAGGGTCGGTTTGGCTCCTTCGATGTGTTGAGGCGTCGATTCTGATTCCACGTCTGCTCATTTTTTATGTGACTACGATGATCTTGCATCACATATATCAACCAATCATCAACTACGACTCATCAAGATGTACCAATATCATCATCTATACACCTCATGTATGTGCTAACTCATCAACTACTTGTCTCAACCATGTACCCAACATGTACCTCAACCAAAATCCCTCATCAATTTCATCATCCAAATCTGATCTGTAAATCTATAATAGACCCGGTGTATATGATCACATACCTTCAAGCCTTCCTTAACTTTAACAACAAGAGACTAGCATTTTCATCAAACTCTACTTTAGTCTTACATGACTAGTTTTGGATTAGTCAACAACCCTAACTTGAAATAATCATAACTATGTACCTGTAATGAATAAAGATATGAAAATAATACACAATGTTCTTCAGTGTGTTTTATGCAACTCCTCTAGGTGTCACTACTTGGAACCTCTCAGAAAAGGAGTTATAGAAAAAATGGCATACCTTGTTGAATTCTATCTTATTCTAGAGAGCGAACTTGTAGAGCGTGCCCCACACAGAATATTTTTTTATGGACCTAAAAATTGTAAAAATAATACTACAGAATGTACTCTAACCAAAAAAAATGGTCTTACTGAATTTGGATCTGTTATGAAGAATTTATGACGTTTTTACCTGAAACACTTATTTTAGACTAGTTTTAGGACTAGCCACAAACCCTATTTTCCACAGAGCATAACTCCAAAAATACAACAACCCACAAGCTGAAATTTGTACCAAAACTAATTGGATATGTTTCCTCAACGGACTCCCAATTTCACAGTCTGAATCATTCTAGAAAAAACGTTATTGCAAAAATGGTAAGATGACCTGTAAATAACATACCTTAGAAAGCATCATCAAAAGAATTTTTCTTCCCTTGAATTTTGGCTTTCTTTACTTCACCTTCCCTCTGAAATTCAACTTAGATATCCTTTGGTTACCTCAATCACCTGTAGATATTCAATATGATCAAGTGTGATTAAAATGACAGAGCCTTGCCTCTTATTTATACTTTCATGTAGCTTCCTCAAGGGGTTACCTTTTAACCATCTTAACCCACTTTCCTTATTTTAGGGTTAACCCACTTCTAACCACTGGTAACCTTAGTAATTTCTCCATAAAATTTATTATTTAAATAATTTCTTTTGTATCCACTTTGATTTATAGTACACTTATCACTTCACTTTATTATTTAAATGATTTCTTCTTTGCAAACAATTTGACTACTTTGACTTTTTGGGGCTTCTAGATGACTCATGAGGGTTCTCCAACTTCACATGGCCAAAACTCTCTAACCGTGAGGAGTTATGTGACGTTCCACATACCATTGGAGATGGAATGACATGTACTGTCCATCTAGAATAGTCTTTTCTACAAATATATCAAAACTTGTACCATTATCCATCAAACAAACTTGGGTCCATTACCCAAACCTGGGTTCTCCAACTTCACATGGCCATAACTCTCTAACTGTGAGGAGTTATGTGATGTTCCACATACCAATGGAAATGGAATGACATGTACTATCCATATATAATAGTCTTACCTTCAAATATATTAAAACTCATACTGTTATACATCAAACAAACGTGGGTCCATTACCCAAACCTTTGTGCTACCAGACTTTCTTCAAGGGTTGGCATCAATCACTAAGGGTTGATATCAATCTACAATATCACTCTCCAATGGTTGACATCAATGACAAACAAAAATCCATACCAAAATTCCATCAACCTAATCCAACTGTCTGACACACTCTATGTCATAAAAAATGAATAATATGGAAATTTCATAAGAGTCTCCATGTCACTCCATGTAACAATCATTTAAATTCATCCAAATTCAATCATCATGTGGATCTATGCAAAATATATAGCATAAAAATATAGGGTTGTCCAAATCATAAACTGTTAAAGTATGAGTTGTCAAAAATATAATGTTGTCCAAATCATAAGCTATCAAAAATAACATGTTGTCCAAAATAAAGTGCAAACAAGTTCATACATAGATGTCAACAAATTATGAAAAAACATATTTTTTTATGGGAGTTTTCTCTTCTCTTTCCATGACTACTTTCATCCCTTTCATTTTTATCCATCGATGAACCTGCCTTAGCATATTTCTAATCATTTCCCTGCACATGTGAAGTGACCGAATGTGATGATTCATGTGATGAGTTTGACTCAGTTGCTACTACTTTCTCTTTATTTGGACTATCCTCAAGTTCAATGATATTTGCCTTGGCATGATGGGCATGTGACACTTGGGATATGGGATGTTGATGCAAGGGAGACGAATTATTCCATGCATGAAAAGGAGCTTGTTGAGGTTGATCAATATTTGGCCATCCATGTGATTATCCAGAAGGAGGATGTACAACATTTTTCCATCCATCATGTTCTAGTATGACTAGAGGAGAAAAAACATGGTTTGGGATTGGAATGTCGATATTATGCGAGGGTTTTCAGGAATGAGTGGAGTTATATAGGATTTTTGGCCAGCCAAATCAAGGAAACATGTTTATGACAACTGATTGAATTCTTCTTAATCTACATCAAAATGTATGGAAAATCAGAGTCTCTTATTACCCCTTTTCCAAGGACCTAGTCCTATACCTCTAGTATTTCCTCTCCTTCCATGATTTCTCCTGCTAACAAAGTTCATAACGATATATATTTACACAAGTTAGATCCAAAGTTCAACTAATCATTCATCTAAAACTTTGCAAAATAAATAATTTAAAAATGGCTCTATCTATAATAATACATATGCGAGCAATCATCATGCAATTCATGTTCTCACAGCCAACAACCACTTAGAACAAGGATTTTGAAAGGGTTTTGGGATTAAATGATGGGATTTGTAATGAGAAAAAAATGGTAAGTATGGAAAGCATGTAAAATGTATTTTTCTCTTCCATGATCAGATTTTAAAACACCTCATTAATTTTGAACCATATTTCTCCAGCTAGAAAAGAGAGTTGACCTTGAAAAAGTTAACATTTCTGTGTTGATCAATTTAATTTTGCAACTACATAGCTATAATTAAGCATGGGAGTAAAATGGAATTTTGGGAAAGTTATTTGGGATTGTAATGAGTGGAAAGTGTTACTTATGATAGGAGAATGTGAAATAAACATGGATTAATTACAGAGTCTATGATGGTTTGTATTTGTTTTTAGCAAAATTATAATCACATGCAATCACATGGTTTTAAACATGTATTAATTTGTATCTCTTCATATGTTATCATGTTATAACCAAATTCTTCATTTAACCTACGCAATATCCCAATTTAAATTTCCATCCCAATTTAAATACTTGTTGATACCATGTTGTTTGTTTAAAATAAATGCTTATTTTCTTTTGTTCATCACTCTAATGTCCAATAGTCACATTTTTAATTTCTTTTTATGAACATTGATATTCCACGATTGTTTTTTAATACACAGTGAAAACCATCAACATCAATCATAGAAAAGACCAGTCTTTATGCTAATTCCATCATAAAACCAAAAGATTTGAAATATCATTTCATCATAACCCAAACTCAATCCACCAAAAGATTCAAATTGAAAATGGGAAAATTAAGTTTGCAAAAACCTCAAGTCTATCCAAATCATTAATCCCAATATGTATCATGTTCATCGAAACCTCATGACAAAAATGAGCCATAAACAGGTTGAGGGATTAAAGCCCAAAATTATTTATTTTAAATTCGGCTGGGTTGGATTAATGCATGATGGGATTACAAACCTAGTTCCTCATCAAACTTATTTTCACAACTTCATCGTTGAGTTTTGTGCATATGTCAGTGGGTCTTACTATTTTTCAATGGTTCAATAACCCATAGTTTGTATGCAACCCATTTCATGAAACTAGAGTGACACAGATTGACTCGCCAGTTGGAAGACTAATCTTGAACAATCAAAGAACAATGTATATAACACATGACTTGGTAGTACTGGACCTTGCACATGAAAAATAAAATTGCACGGAACATGACCGTCAATGGTTGAAACCGCTATACCATTTAATCAATAAAACCTAAATTCGTACGAGTCTTCATTAACCAGGAACATTATTGCTTTAGGATTGCACAATGTAAACCCCAAATAAAAATGAATCAAAACCCATTGTTGACTGACTTTACACATGACGTCGTGAGGTGTAAAACTCAAATAAACAAACCCATGACAATGATACAACACTAAAGTTTGAAAAAAATTGAACGGTAGGCTATAGAGAAGAGAAGCCAAGGTACTCATTTCCCAAACAAAGAGACAACATGTGGAAATAAATGCATAAATCTCAACGACCATAAACTTCCTTTCTTCATCAAATTTCTTTTCGACTTCAACTATTCAGACTGTAAAAAATCATATATTTTCATTCGACCATGAATTTCATTCCCACATTTCCAGAGTTATAACATGAAAACAATCAAATTACAAGCACAACATATCATTTACAGAGCCATGAGTAAATCATTTAGCAACGAACAACAATAGACGAAACCCTAGTACTTGGAGTTGTGTGGTATTTATTTGTGTTTTGAGACAGTTGCAGAAGTTACAACTCAGTGTCCAAACCCGTCTTCAAACACAATATGAATCAAATCCCAAACCCCTGAGGTGGTAACCCAAAACAAGAAGAATGCATTAACTGTTGGTCACGTCGTGTTAGGGTGGCAACCACCATTAAATTTTTTACAAATCCCAAAGGTCACCACATCAGCACCTCAAGCGTTGAATGATTTCCAAGTGTATGCCATGTCACACAATATTCACATGCCATATACGTCTATGAAACCTCCAAACCTTTACTATATAGAACTTTAGAATTCTTGCCATTACAATAGCAAGGTCGATACTATTCTCATCATATACCTCATATGATATGTGTCGGATCTTATATATAATCAATGGTGCGCATATGATAAGTATAAAATATACTTATAAAAATTGAAAACCTCCCTTTTTAATAAATTGCATCACATTTGTCAAAGAGTAATGAAACAAACTTAGAAAATGTAGTAAAGAATGGTGTAACAATAGATAGGATGACCAATTTTTATTTGAAACCATAGACCTACAAAAGTAGCAATTAGGAAACCTGTAATGAGAAGAAAGATGTCAAGCTTATGTTGTATCAATAAAATGCATGCCTCCCAATCATATTCGCCTTCAAGTGATTTTTAAAACAAGATCCTCTTCGAAATTGTTTTTTTTTTTTAAACACTATAGGGGGTCCCACTTATTATTTTATTTAGTCATATATATATATATATATATATTTGTAAAAATATGTGAGCCTTGCAATTCTTTGCAGGTTGGTGACTTCATGACAATTTTAAGACTCAACATGTTATGGGGTGATAAGTGTTAAATGGTTATGGGTGTGGAAGGTTATAAGGGATATAGTGTTTAAGTGATGATAAGGGTTAAGGTTTATAAGAATTAGGAGTCATAATTTCCTTTGCTTACATTAAGATCATTATTGTTTAGGGTGATAAAAGTTAAATTGATTAGAGATTAGGGGTTAGTTGTGAGGGACTATAGTGGTTATGGGTTGTAGTGTTGTGGAATAAGAGATTATAGAGGTTAAGGGTCATATCCAAATGGGTGAAAATTACACATGTATATAGGTGTTATCAGTTAAGGATTAACATGAGAGATTATAAGTGTTTGGTGTTATGGATTTGTGGTCATAAGGGTTTAGGTTTATATAGATTTAAGGTTATATTATGGGTTGATATGGATTAGTGGTATAGTGTTATAGGTAGTGGGGGTTATATATGTGTTCTATATGTTCTAAGAATTAATAATGATACGAGTTAATGTTTATAAGGATTAACAATTATATAGATAAGAGTTAAAATCTTTATGGTCTATTGGCATTAGGGGTTAGGTGTAAGAGGTTATTAGTGTTAGGTTTTATGAGTTAGGAGATATGAGATTAAGGGTTATATGATAGTAGTTAGGGGTTATACGGATTAGGTTTTGCAATGTTTAAGGTGATTTTAATGTGTTAATAAATTTAATAGTGAGATGTTTTTCTTTTTAAATCGTCATTAAATTCAAGATTATATCTACTTATACAATGAATTTGTATCAAAAGTAGTGACATATAACACTTTATCATACTTTTTTAGAGCTTTGAACATGAATGTAACACATTCTCAATGTGAAAAGGGACTTTATAGAAAGTATCCTCTTAAATGGTGTTTGTAAGTAGCCACATTATAAAGATTTTAAATTTTAATCTCATGTTTAATTATATTTTGTAAGTCTCTCTAGAAAGATTACAAGTAAATAAAATGGCACCGGTGTAATAATTAAAATGTATGGAAATAAATAAGTATGGATTAATATAAATTTATATTAATTAAATGTCATTAACCAAATTACAAATTCAAATATGATTAATTAAAATATATATGTGTGTGTTATACATATGTTATATGTTATAAAAATCGACCGGCCCCATTCAAATTACATTCTCACTACAAACCACAATCGACCGAATCCCATTCAAATTACATCCCTGTGATAGAAAGACCCGTCAATCGACCTGCAAACCTTCGACAATGCCAAACTCGTGCAGAGAAGTGAAAACATGACCCAACGATAGAGACCCCTGGACCTAGAAAACCCATGCAGACAAGAGACTGAGTGACCCCACGTCCAAGGAGCCACAAAGCAAACCGGGGGCATTGATAGCAAAATATCAAAAGCCCACCTAGACCAAAAATGACGTCCAAATTGGTAAATGTTTTGTTTACTTTCTCTCTTTTATTCGTAGTTCCTTCTTGCTCTTGCCATGACCAATTTGTTTTTAACTTGTGATCGAGGAAGACCAAAAATGATAGAAAAGAAAAAACCTTGATTCTTGTTGCCTTCATTTCAATTCATGACCTAGTTCACAAATGTGATTGAATGTTTTTATTGTTTCCTTCATTTCAATTGATATGTCCATTAAATTAATGATAGAAGCGTTACGAAATCACTTGTATTAAACCTTGAATCTCTTCCGCCAAGATATTTCTCTAAAAATAGTCTTGAACTTGCAAAGGTTCGCTCACAACAACCAAGGGTAAAATCCTAACATAATATATACCATTAGAAAGGTATCAAATAACCTACGTTAATTCTAGGGTTGTTTATCCCTTTGGATTAGATTCATAATATAATTTGATTAAGAAGTCATGACAATGGAATTTGGTCATCTAGATGGTGTGCAAATTGAACCCTTTGTTTAAGTTCATGGATCCACAGTCGGAAGTAGTAGCTAGGATCTACAACTGTGATATGCATCTCATATGTACAATGGAATATATAAAAGAGAATACTTTTGAAAATAAAGAAAGAGTAACGAGATATTCTTGTGAAGTATGATAATTCCTTGAAGTAGCTAAATTTGTTATATGTTGTATCTTCTAGAATGCGATCTACAACTTGGTTATAGAGATAAAGCAATTTTATAGACCAAGAAGATGGAATAATATGTATAATGTGAAAGCTTGTTTTGTCAGCATCTTAAAAAATGTTGAGATGGAAACTTGGAAGCAACAAAGTCTTATTCTTTTGTATATGCACTGAGGACAATGTCTATTATACCACACAGAGATTACCACCGAGGAAAATGTCTAATGGCATCTCTAGTGGACACACAGTTGGGCTAATAAGGATAAATATTAGATTATTTTCCAAACAATAGGGGAAATGTAATCCAAGTCATGAGATGGTAGGTTGGAGGCAATCAAAACATTCCTAGAATATCATGCAATTCAATCCACAATAATAATATGTCATATACCTTCGTCCCTATTTTGGTGGTCTCTGTCATGGGGTTGGGCAGTATTTTTCATAGAGTGGGTCTCAACCACAACAATTGGGGGCATGGATCTCATCTAAAACACTCTATTTGGGCATGTGCACTCCTTGTAGTGGGGGGTCATAGATGGTGGGTGTTGTTGTAATATGTTAACATATTTTATAAGATAATTAATTAAAATAATTCATAATTACATTTCACACATTTCAATTGATTTTTATCCTTTGATGCCCCTTCACCATCCCATCGAAGTTTTCATACTGTCTTCATCATTATCTCTTTCTTGTTATTTTCTTATCAAACAATGTGACTTGTTATCTTTTTCTTGTTCTTATCTTATCTAGTATGACACATTGATGATGGGATGACTCCAAATTTGTGGTTTTATAGGCTTGAAATATAAAATCGTATTAAACATTTATGGAGGAATTTACATGATATTGAAAAAACTTGTAACTTTATTGGATGGGCTCTCTTGAAGTTTATACAGGTTGATGTGTGCTATATCTAGTGGAATTGTCACAATCTAGCAAATGTTCCATACTTGGCTTCCTAAAGATGCTTCATCACAACCCTTATAACACTCGCTAATTATTTCTCTCATTTGATGGACTGTTATAGAACATACAACCAAACACGCATTTTTTATATCTATCTTTATTGAGTGAGGGAAATTCAAGTATAATAGAGGAAAGGGATAGATCTAGTAGGTCTAACAGGCGAAGATCAACTATAGGTGAAAATATCAGAAGAAAATTCCATAGACACATGGAATTTTTCTTGCTAAAGGGGGGTCATGTTTCTATGATTATGAGAGCATAGATGACATCGAGGTGCCCTTGAGGTACAACCATCACCCAAGTATCTTCCTCAAATAAAAGCTGATTTTTGTGTCAACGAAAGGATATACCGCATTGCTCCATCATTACATGGTTTGGGGCTATTTTCCATGGATGGTATAAAGGTCTGTTATGGAGGAATAATTGAATTGATGGAGTATATGGGACCCTGTTACATCTACAAAGATTGGATATGACTAGTCCAATATACAAAAAGTATGCGAAGATATGGAGTGGTTGTAAATTATATACAACTAAAACACAATGATAAAAATAAAGGAGAATCTATTTATATTGATGGAAGGACAAAAGTAGTGAGGAATATTGCAGGGTTTATAAATAGTACAAGACCCACGACCACAAATAAGAAACCCAATTCTATTTTTGAGGGGCATGAAGGAAACAATGTATTTGTATGTGCAATAAAATCAATAGCTACAGGGGAAGAGTTGTTGATTGATTACAATTTTAATTGAGTAGATACAGACATTTCTATTATGAGGGAGGTACGTATTCTATTTTACCCAACTTGTAAGCAATGAATATTATATTTTATGATTGTCATTTGATGTAATATAGCTACATCATTCGATGTTTCAGAAACTATTGCTAGTCCATGAACAACACTAACACATGTTTCAACATCTTGCTCATCAAGATTTTCCAAGAAAAGACAATAAACATACACTATCTTGAATATGATCCTCTAAAATAGAACTAAAAACTCACATGGAAAGAAATTTAATGATAATACTTATCCTTGCTTTGCTACCACATTGGGATCACTCCTCAAAGTTGTAAATATTTTGATGTTATGTGTTTTACAAGTAAATCAATTTGCATACATTTGAAATTATTCAATTATTTTTAATTATTATATTGACATTTCTTTGTTGGCAACACCATTTTCCTAGGGTGACAGGGGGAAGGAAACAACCTTAAAGTAGTCCATACATTACATAGAGGAAGAGCTTACTCATGAACAATTTTATTCCTCCACCAACCTAGTCCAAACAATAAGGAAGCTTGTGAGAAAATCAAACATCAAACATGCTTCCTTGATTTTGATTCAGCCGCGAACACAAGAGATAAAGGAAAGAATTAAAGACTCGATGGAAAAAATTCAATGCTATTGGGTAAGCAAGATATTTATTTATCCCATTTATTTGTTTTGGATTTTAATTTGTATACTCTTACAAGTCCTTTATAAAAAAAACTCTTTAATTTTACAGGAGTTTTTGCAGGATTTTGATCCCTAGGATATGCCTACGGAGGCAGGTATTGGTACCAGTTCCATTGATACACCATCACAACATCATACCAGCACACCAGTCACTCAAACTGATACACCCTCCAGGGTCAATGTTGGTGCTACACCTGGCCCTGACGAGCACATGCCAGAATGTGCATGGGGTGATGTGGATGCAGAGCATGGCTGTGCACATTTTGAAGCATGTTTTCCTGTATCTTCCCATGTCACTAGCATGAGAACAATACCAGTTACCTTTTTTATTAAAAAATGAGATCATCCCTATGAAAATATAAAATCTTCCAGGTATTTAAGATGTTCTTTATTTATTATGTACAATCTAATTGAAATTTATGTATAATGTGCAATTATTTTAAACTAATGATAATATTTTTTTGCAGGAAATGACACATTTTATAAGCACATGAATGACTTGACCTTGGATATCTTTGGTCCCATCATATGCACAAGGTGGAATTTCCAAAGTTCCAAGTTAAAATATGAACTCATTAACAAGTTGGTTAGCCTATTCAGTGAGGGCTCCTTTAGCAAATCTGGAGTCTCCTCAAAAGAAGGTGCATATTTAAAATATCTATGGCACCAATATGGGGATCATAGGAAAAATAAACCTAAGTATGAGAATCCTCCAATGATTCCTAAGAGCGAGTGGAAGTCCCTACAGGAATATGCAAAGGAGAAGATACTCTGAAAAGAAGGAAAGACACCACCCAACTCGGGAAGGTATGTGACACTTCTAATAATGTAATTATGATGCTTTATCGTCATTGAGACATCTCATTATGTATTTGAAACTTTTCAATATAGGCTCCCAAACACATCTAAATCCACCAAGTCCAGAATAGAAAAACATGGGAATCATAAACTTGGTCTACGTGGTTACTCGAAACTGGTCATACAAATTGTAAGTATAAAAAATTCAATTGCATCCAAACAATATATTGTTAACAATTTTAATTTAATTTCACAGAAGAATCAAAATTCATGTTCTTATGAAAATATGCAGGGATTGGAGTTCAAAGAAGCTCCAACACAGGAAGACCTCAAGCTTGAATTCAAACAAAACTTTCAATCTATGGTTGTACGCAGAAAAAGCTTGGGGGAAACACAACCTTCCAACACTCAAACCAACACATGGGTAAATAAAATCAATGAACATTTTTTATAATTAATTACTTGTACATTCTATTTTCTTCCATAAAGTAATGTGTTTGCTTGTTTTAATCAAGAAACCAACGAAGAAACAAGTGTAACGTACCCAACCACCCACAGTTTGGGAACGCTAATTCAAGCCCACTTCTGGACTAATTTTGAATTCTGATCAAATTTTTAATTAAAAAAGATGCATGAAATATTCGCATGCATAGATCAATATTCAAGCTACAATATAAAATAAATGAACCATATGTCATGCACAACAATAACCAACATGCATGCATATTATGGATATGAATTTCATAGATAAATAAATACACAGCGGAAATAAATATACATGTAAATGAAACCATGACAGAGAGAGCACTTATCTTTAATGAAATGAATCACCAACTTGTTTCAGACCAAGGATGTTCCACCTAACCATATAAACTGTTGTTCCAAGTCTCAATAGCAATGTCACCCTCGATCTAGGGATATGAGTCCACAAGGACGGTTCTAGAGTGTCACTCAACTTACAAATCAGTCAACACTCAATCTCTCACAGGCTTCTCAGCACACAAAACAATCCAAAGTACACCATCTCTCTTCTACCCAGCCTGCACAACCGAAGAGAATGGACCCCATTCTCTGCCACGCAATCCCTTAGGATTTCCACTTCCTCCCATAGTTCTAATGCATCTGGTCAAGAATCTCCATGTTGGGGTTCTCAGGATTCGTAGCTATGGGAAAAAATTATCGCATGTCGATGCATCTCATACATGCAGACATTATTTCATGGCTAGAATACACCAACAGTCACTACTGCCAACCAAACCATGGCTCCTCTCCACAATTCGTTTTTCTCTCCCCAACCAAGATCAAAAGGAATGAAGAATTAAGAGTGGGTGAAAGAGTGAATGGAGAGAGAACAAAATGAAAGGTGTGAACAATGAACAATGAACAATGAATGAGTGAGTGAATGAGTGAAGAAGAATCCCCCAAACAACCCACAAGATGGGTTTATATCTTTACTTGCAAATCAAGAACCACATGGCCTTACCCAAGAAGCTCATGTAACCACTCCTCTACATTAAACAATTGTGGGTAGATAAAATATAAAATAAATACTTATCCCCTCAAGCCCCCTCTCTTGTGGAATCATAGCTCCCTATAACTCTTGTCCTTGTCCATCTAGTATCCAGTGATGTATTTATTAATAATAATGATCAAAACATTACATTTCCTAGGCACACTAGCCTCTTTTAATTTTTTGGGCACTCTGGCATTTCATATATTAACAAAATACATTATTTAATACGGGGCTAAAAAACTTGGGGTATTACATCCCCTCCCCCTTATTTTTGCACTGTCCTTAGTGCATATACAAAACAGAAAACAAAATTTCAAGATTTATTCAAAAGTTGTGGGTACTCTGCGTGTGTGGAAACTACATGCTCCCAAGTAGCATCTTCATGATCGTAGTAGGTCCACTGGACTTTTACCAGCTCTATAAATCGATTCTAGAGCATTTTGACTTTTTTGTCCAATATTCGCATTGGCTAGACCTGAAATTATCCCTCTGTCTCTACCTGAATCATATGCCAATAAATAACATGGTTAGGATCATGTACATATTGTTTTAGAAAAGAGACATGAAATACATTATGCACATTCATGGAATCCGAAAATGCAAGCATGTATGCAACTGACCCTATTCTGTCCAATATCTCAAATGGACCACATAATCTGGTTGCTAGCTTTGTACAACTACCCAACTTCAAAGAGCTCTTCTTGGGATTCACTTTTAAAAGAACATGCTCCCCTACTTTAAATTCTCTAGTTGTCATGTTTTTATCTGCATAAATTTTATGTTTATCTTGAGCTTCCTTTAAATTTTTCTTAATTCTAACCATCTAGTCTTCCATATACTTGAGCAATTCTAGCCCAAGTACCACTCTATTTGTTGGGTTGTCCTAACTCACTAGAGTATTGCATTTACTACCATACAAAGCTTCAAATGGGCTCATTTTCAGTGAATCTTGATACTCGTTATTATAGAAAAACTCAACCAAGTGCAAGTAATATTCCCACTTAGATGTCTTATTCATCACATACATTCTCAACATGCCTTCGATTACTTGGTTGACTCTCTATGTCTTCCCATCTGATTGTGGATGGTATGTTGTGCTAAAGTTCATATTTGTACCAAATCCTTTAAACAATCTCCTCCAGAAATTTGAAGTAAACTTTGTGTCTCTGTCTGAGACAATTTCCTTAGGTATCTCATGCAACCTATCAATCTCCCTCATGTAAATTTCTGCAATATTAGTTGTTGTATGAGTCATTTTTACAGGAACAAAATGAGCATCCTTTGTCAATTTATCAACCACTACCATGATTGAATCATGTTTTCTTTTTTTCATGGGTAATTTAGTTATAAAATCAATGGTTACCACTTCCCATTTCTTCTCTGGAATTGGTAATGGTTGTAGCAAACTCGTTGGGTGCCTATGCTTGGCCTTCTCTCTCTGACATTCCATACATCTAGAAATGTAATCAACAAAATATTTTTTCATTCCTGGCCTAAATAATTGACTTCTTACTACTGCAATTGTTTTCTGGTAACTGGGATGTATGGAATATGGAACATTATGCATTTATTTTAATACCAAATTCCTAAGTTTTTCGGAACTAGAAACATAAATTCTATTTTTATGCATAAGTAATCCATGTTCCTTCATCTCATATTCTTTAATTTTATGTTGTACATTTTCTTGTTGTAATCTTTCTTTTACCTGTAGGTAATGTTGATCTTTGACAACAACATCTAAAATTCTTCTCTTTAAATCCGACTGATGCATAATAACAATTGTAGCATGCATGAGATGTACTCTTCTACTAGGTGCATCAACAACTTTATTTTCTTTTCCTTTGATATGCTTGATGTCAAAAGTGTATTCACTTAAAAATTCCAAGCATCTCATCTGCCTGGAATTTAAAGTTGGTTGTTCAAAAATATATTTCATACCACTATGGTCTGTTCTTAATTCAAACCTCTTCCCCACTAGATAATGCCTCCACAGCTTCAAAGCATGAACAATGGCAACAAGTTCCAAGTCATGTGTGTCATAGTTCCTCTCATTCTCTTTAATCTTTCTGGACTCATAACCAATGACATGTCTATTCTGAGTGAGGAATCCACCAAGTCCTTCCTTGCATGCATCTGTACATACCAAAAAACTTCCATTTGGTTCAACAATATTTAAAATAGGAGCACTAGTAAGTAATTCTTTCAACAAATTAAAGTTCTGTTCACACTATGTTGTACATTAAAATTTAATTCCCTTCTTTTACAAGGAAGTGATGGGATGAGAAATCTTAGAGAACCCTGCTATAAATATTATGTAGTAACCAATTAACCCCATAAAGGATCTTACTTCTGAAACATTCCTGGGTGTTGGCCATCCTCTAATGGCGTCAATCTTCTCTGGATCCATTTCTATACCTTGTTATGAAATAATGTGTCCCAAGAAATGGATTTGTTCTTGGTAAAAATAACACTTACTAAGCTTGGCATACAACTGATGTTCCCTCGGCACTTGCAATACCAATCTTAGGTGATGTTCATGCTCTTCCTGTGACTTAGAATAGAAAAGTATGTCGTCCAGGAATACTATGACAAACATATCCAAATAATTTTCGAATATGCCATTCATTAAGCACATAAAGATAATCGGTGCATTAGACCGCCAAAATGGCACCACTACAAATTCATAATTCCCATACCTGGTTCTAAAGGTTGTCTTATGGATGTCTTATTCTTTGATTCTTACCTGATGGTATCCTGATCTAGAGTCTATCTTTGAAAATATCTTTTCCCCTCTTAGATGATCAAAGAGGTCATCAATTCTGGGTAGAGGGTACTTGTTCTTTACAGTGGATTTATTTAGCTGTCAAAATTTAATACACAGCCTCAAGGTTCCATCCTTCTTTTTGACAAAGAGTATCTGTGCTCTCTAAGGCGAAACACTTGGACGTATGCACCCTTTCTTCAACAATTCATCCAACTGCATTTGTGATTATTTTAATTATGGTGTACTCATTCTGTAAGGTGTTTTTGATATCAGGGCAGCTCCTGGCACTAAATAAATATAGAAATATATCTCCCTCTTTGGTGGAAACCTGTGTATTTCTTGGAATACATCTTAAAATTCTTGTAGTAACAAAAATTCTTCAAGGCTTGGCCCCTTTATATTTTTTGGTTCATCCACATGGGCTGCATACAATTGAAATCCTTTTTTGAAACATCTCTTCAACTGTAAGGCTGAAATATCCCTTATAGAGATGGGTCTTGGAACTCCTTTCACATTGCTCTATTTTCCTTCTTCATCAAGACATGTAAATGTCTTGTTATGACAATCTAGGACAACATGATGCTTGTCCAACCAATCCATTATAATTAGAATATCATAAGACCCCAATGGTATAATATTTAGATCAACATTAGTATTCACACCATTAAGACTTATGGAACAACCTTTGACCATATCATGGATTCTCCTTTTGGTTCCAATGGCTAGTTGAAACAAACTTGATTTTTCAAGCTTACTTTTCTCCAAATGTAATCTATCCACTATTTTAGGATTAATCTAACAATGACATTATCTTGAATCAACTAAAATATAAATAGGTTGATTAATGACTTTACCTTCCACCTCGATCATATTGGATTGGTACTATGCTTGTCGATCATCTAAGGCTGCATATATTCTTCCCATGTCTTCTACTGTTGTATCTTCTTGGATGTTGTTCATGTTCTTCAATTTGTCCTTTTTGTGAGGGAAATCCTTGTACATGTGATCTTCTTTTCATCCCCAATATTTTATTGGTGGTCTTCCCCTTTCTTCCAAGGAGTCTTCTCTCTTGGATTCATCCTTCACATACCGGTCGGGATGATTTTTATTTGGGATATTTCTATTGAAAGGAGGTTTGAATCCTTTCTTTCTATGATTAGACTTCTCCTTCTTCTTATCCTTCCAAGATTTATGCAAAGACTCTTTTCCCTTTCCTTGCTCATATAGGTACTTAGCCTTTCTAATGGTATCAATCAAAGTCCTAGGTTCATCATATTGAATCTTCTCTTTATAAAAGGATGGAATTCCACTCAAAAACCTTTGTACTTTCACCTTCTCATATTTTATAAACCCCACTTTCTTTAGCATCCCCACAAACTTATTTTCATATTCTACCATGGTCATGCTTCCCATCCTGAGTTCAAATAAATCCTGCATTTTATTGTCATAGAAGTGCTCTGAAAGGCACTCCTTCTGAAAATATTTCTTGAACTGATTCCAAGTGATCTTATTCTCATTAATGTGCTCAACTTGCTTCAGTTGATCCCACCACATAACAACTTTTCCATGTAAATGGTATGTGGAAATTATGGCTTCTAGGTTTGATGAGTAGTTATGCAATTGAAAATACCTCCTGATCCCAAGAAACCATGCCTCAACATCATATTCCCTTTTTCTTTCACCATCAAAAGATGGTGGCTTAAGATTCCTCAACTCTCCTTGCAAACTATCCAATTCATGTCTTCTAAATCTTTGGTTCCTAACATGAGACAACTCTAGACTACTTATGGAATCTTTAGAGTTATAAAATTCCCTTGATAAGTAGGTAGGTGAGTGATGTCTATGAGTTCTTCTAGCACTTCTTGAATAACCATCTCTTCTACGGTCATCTCTTCTTTCATGACATCTTCCCTCTTCCTCTTGTTTTGAGTTTGATCCATTCTTTTCTTGCCTCTGCAACTAATTTAAGTTTTGCATCACTTGATCATTTATCATTTATCTGACTTTGTTCTCATATCAGCCTCTGATTGTCTACTTTGTAACTCTGCACTTCTATTTTCAAGCTTCCCATAGTCTCTATCAATGTTTCTTGCTCCCCTTTGGCCTTGTGTACGTTGGATTATGTCTCTACATTACCAACACTGATATTTTGACCTTTGGCCTCTTTATCATGGTTGGAAGCTCCCTCTCCTTCTTCCATTTCTTGAATATGCATTCTTATACTGAACTGATATGTTTACACCCCCTAATTCTGCAAAATGTGCAAGAAACCATTTTGTTAGAATTATGCATATTATAAAAAAATATGTCAAACAATGCTACATGTCCTTTTTCTTCTCCATTCATGAAGAATATATTATCATTCTCCATATTATAAAAATTCCATGTTATCCTCCTCTGAATCATCTTTCCAATGAATGTAATATTGACTCAATTCGATATTTGAGTTGAAATTATGGCTTCTCAAAAAAAAATCACTTTCAGCCCCTTTTCTTTTGTTTTTCAACAGGATCTTGTCGAAATATTCCACAACTCCTTTAACTAGTACATAATTCAAATTATGCACAGACACTTCCTTCAATCCACTTTCCTTGTGACCATGGATCTAAACCATGAGATTATTCATTCTTTAGCGTCTTCGTCTATATTCTTCTACACAAGAGCTTGTTAGAACACAATGTCTAAGGGATTGGTTACCACTAGGCCCTACAATACGCCTCTAATTGACCCCTTTTACCTTATCATGAGACCAATGCTAGGACCAATTCCTTCAGACTTCGACCTTCAACTATTATCTCTTTTCAATATTCCAACTTCTCTCAGAGTAAACTTCGTCGAAACCCTTATATTAGCTCCACTAGCATATCAAATGGTCGAGATTTGATCTCCTGTCGACTGGACGATCTCGGCTTATCTGGAGGCTTCAATGAGATCGATGGTCATGACTTAATCAAGCACCGAGATGGATGACCTTAATCAATTCAGGACTTCGACGCTCCGAGACTCTGAAACATTACAACTCCCAAGTCGTTCAACTCCCCCAGAGTGATACTCGTCGAAGCTCTTGCCCTATCCTTCCACTGTTAAATCATACGATCACGAGAACTCCTGGAGGGTCTCATATCAACGAACCATGTGAATTTTCTAATTTAGGACTCTAGGACATTACAACTCTCAATTTTTTCAACTTCCCCAGAGTGATACCTGCCGAAGTGGTCATAAAGTGGCAATGACCGCTTACCATTAGTTAACGCCTCTTCTTATGTTATCCTTTCACTAGTTGATCAAATGGCCATGACCTAATCAAGTGTCAGGATGGATGGTCCTTATTCATTTCAGGACTTCTGCACTCTGAGACTTTGGGATATTACAACTCCCAAGTCATTCAACTCCCCCAAAGTGATATATGTCAAAGTGCTTATGCCATCCTTCCACTGCTTGATCTAACGGTTGAGAAAGTTTCGAAGGGATCTTACATTGATGATATGCATGAATTCACGACTTAGGTCTTTGGAACTTTCTCTAGTAGAGACGTTGGACACCCCCAGAGGCCATACTCTTGGAGATGAAATGGCATGCTAATGTGACCTATGGTGATGTGGACCCATGGCATGTGTGCCATGTGTCACTAAAAAATGAACAGGTTAGGGTCCAAAAGGTACTGAATCTGGGTGACACATGTCCCCACATGGTACCCTGAACACATCGCATACAACACATCATCAATCAAATGGATGATCCACCATCTCTACTCCATATTTTTCGACTTGCATTACTCCCGAATTCTTCCCTCGATCTAACAGTCGATGAGATTCTGGGACTTTGACACTCGAGGACTCTGGGTTATATCAGTTCTAAAATGGTTTGATTCTCTCGAATTTAACTTCCTAAAGTGGTCAAGGCTAGATGACCCTGAATAACGACTAAGATTTCACTCGAGCCTTCTATCAGATTGGACGGTCGGTGAGACTTCGTGACTTCGGCCTTTTCCATGCTTTTGCTACCCTGTCTCCCATAATCACTTAAGAGAAAAAGTTCCATAGTTTTACATCTCTTTCTTAGCTTCGTTCAATGGTTGTGATCAGTCTTGAGATCCAAAAGGGACGACCACGACTCTACAATCCTTCACAAAGGATCACATTTTGCATGATGCTCTGGATTTTGTGCGATCTCTGTAGTGTTATCTTTCCTTATCTTTAAGATCGCAAGGACATATCCATTTTTAACCATAATACCTTGTCCACAGTTCTGGCCCATACCAGTCTGATGCTTCAACCTAAGGCTCTGATACCAATCTGTAACGTATACATCAACCCACAGTCCAAGAATGCTACTTCAAGCTCTCTTTTGAACTAATTTCGAATTATGATCAAATTTTTAAATAATAAAGATGCATGAAATATTCACATGCATAGATCAAGATTCAATCTACAATATAAAATAAATGAACCTTATGTTGTGCATAGCAATAATCAACAAGCATGCATATTATGGATACAAATTTCATAGATAAATAAATACACAACAGAAATAAATATACAGGTAAATGAAACCATGACAGAGAGCACTTATCTTTAATGAAATGAATCATCAACTGGTTGAAGACCATGGAGGTTCCACCCAACCATAGACAATGTTGTTCTAAGTCTCAACAACAATGTCACCCCGGCACCAGGGCTATGAGTCCACAAGGACGGTTCTAGAGTGTCACTCAGCTTCCCAAACCAGTCAGCACTCAAGATCTCACACAATTATAAACACATGCAACAATCCAAAGTACACCAGCTCTCTTCTACCCAGCCTGGACAACCCAAGAGAATGGACCCCCTTCTCTACCACATAGTCCCTCGAGATGTCCACCTCCTCTCAGGGCTCCAGTGCATCTGGTCAAGAATATCCATGTTGGGACTCTCAGGATTCATGGCTGACGGAAAAATTAACGCATGTCAATGCATCTCAGACATGCAGACATTAATTTATGGTTGGAATACACCAACATTCATTACTGCCAACCAAACGATGGATCCTCTCCACAATTCGTTTTTCTCTCCCCAACCAAGATCAAAAGGAATGAAGAATGAAGAGTGGGTGAAAGAGTGAATGGAGAGAGAATAGAATGAAAGGTGTGAACAATGAACAATGAACAATGAGTGAGTGAGTGAATGAGTGAAGAAGAATCCCCCAAACAACCCACAAGATGAGTTTATATCTTTACTTTCAAATCAAGAACCACATGGACTTCCCCAAGAAGCTCATGTAACCACTCGTCTCCATTAAACAATTATGGGTAGTTAAATATAAAATCAATACTTAGCCCCTCAAGACCCCTCTTTTCTAGAATCATAGCCCCCTATAACTCTTTTCCTTGTCCTTCTAGCAACCAGTAATGTATTTATTATTAATAATGATCAAAACATTACATTTCCTAGGCACACTAACCTCTTTTAATTGTTTGGGCATTTTGGCCTTTCATAGATTAACAAAATACATTATTTAATACAGGGCTCAAAAACCTAGGGTATTACCACAAGTGTCCCCACTAGCGGAACACAACCTAGTGATGGTAGAGTGCCAACCAATGAAGGTGGTGTGCAACTCTGTACTGGAGGTATTTCATGTGGTATAAAAAATGTAGTATGGATTACAATTAAAAATATTTAATTGAAAATGTTGTATTAATTATAACCTTACTTGTTTCAACTCTAAATCATCTAGAGGATGAGGCTAGACAAGAAGAGGATCATATGGAGGCATCCAAAACCACTTCACTTTCCTCCGCTACTCAAGAAGGTAAGGAAAACTCTAATGATATTTTTATTAATGAAATACTTGTAATTATAATAACAAAAAGTATCAATTTAACATTTCTTTCTTATTGCAGTTGATGATCCTTTCCCCCCTTTGAAACAGCCTCAACATTGTAAGTACACAAAGTTCCTCAATAAGACATACAGAGGGTAGAATAACTGAATGGGAAGGAGGAATTGATGACGTACTTTCTGAATTCATTTCAAACAGAAAGAAACCAAAAAATAAATGATTGTACTTAGAAACATCATGTACCATATTGCGAAAACATATTTTTGATGATAAAATTTATTGAGGTGAATCATTTTGTGTCTAAAAGAATGAATGAATGTTATATTTTAATGGATGATTGCTATATGTTTCTTTATGAAGAAAGCCACATATGTTTCTTTATGAATTTGTTGTGTTTCTTGTGTCTATGCATGAATCTTAATGTCTTTCTTTCAACTGTTTTCTAGTAGATAGTTTGGGTAATTCGGAATTGGGAATGATGTGATGGGGGGGGGGGGGGGGGGGGGGGGGGNGCAGGGGGTGGCCATAATATATTCCACCTTCATGTGGTTGGCCATGTTCAGTAGATAATAAATTAGGATTTGGATAATATTGGAGAAAACCTCCCCCGGTCCAACAAAGCGACAACAAAGTCAATGTTGACTTCGTTGTTTCTCCATCAAATCGAGGGAGGTTTGCTCCAAGATTATACTACTCCAATATTTTTTTTCTCAAAACCAAGAGGATCTCATTTAGGTATTCATGCACTCAAGTCTTTTTTTATCATTATTTAATCATAAAAATGTTTGTTAATTTATTTTATTATTTTGTTGATTCTTTAAGCGTTGGTTAAATTATTAGAACAACTACTGGAGGAGATCTATTGGAGAAACATTAAATGAATATCATGTGTGGACAACCATCAAATATACAAGTATTTGAGTTGTTATTTAATTTCTAATTGCAATTGATTTGTGTGATTGAAATGATGATTATATTGTGATTTTGGTTCTTCCCACTCACAATATAATCATATAATCATAGATCTATCTTCCACAAGTCAATGACAAGTTGCAGTCGGAGTTCATCTCCCTCTTCAACTTCTTCCACCATAAGAACTAATTGTGGTCATATACTGAAGGAGTCCACTCTTCCACTCCCTTATATTGAATACTCCACTATAAAATCTTTTTATTTGATCTAAACACCAAAATCAAATATAGTGTTGGACACACCTACCACACTTGTGGGGGGGGGTGAATGATTGTGGGGATCTTTTTTCCAAAACTTCTCTCTTACACAAAAATCCTTAGTTAACATTCAACATTTACTCATTACCCATTGTTGTCATTTATAACCAATTAGATGTGAACAACATATATCAACAATATATCATCAAGAAGTCATCACCACAAGGAAAAAAAGTAACAAGATGTATGTACAATTTTTCTTTTTGTTATGGACAATAATCCGAGGGTTTTTCAGCAACAACTGAATAGAGTACAACTCTACAAGAGCACCAGATCTATATGCAAGACTCAACTTAAATTCTCAGCATCAACTAAGATGAGGCAACAATCCTCAACATATATCAATCTACAGTAGGTACGCGACCTGTCAGTAGTAAATCCCGCGTGTGTACACGCCCTAGCTCACTACAACCCGTGTATGCACATGGTCAATGTATACAACAACCTGCGTATACCTTCTAAGATTCTTAGGGTTTAACCTTCAATATCAATGCAGATCCTCTGCAACTGATTCATCATTCTCTTTTGTCTCTCACTCTCCAAACTGACCACCAGCCAGTCACAACACATCCAATCTTTCCAATAGCTTACTCATGATCCACAACCAATCAATATGAATGCTACTCAATCATGCATAATACTATAGCCATCATATCATTACTGAATCACAAGAGTACTTCTCACTCCATGAGCCAAAACAGATCACATCACAAAAGCATACCCATAATACCTTAGGAATTCACCACACAACAACCAATAGTATCGATCAAGATAAAAATATAACCATAACAGAGTCTCAGTGGCAAATCTGAGCCCATAGGATGCAGATCTGGAACCTGCTTCAGTCTTCAAGAGCCTGTCATTAGCTCAAGCACCAATCTCCATCACTTTATCCACTGTATGTTCCATGTCTTCATACAACCCGTGTATGTACGCATCCTAGCCCATTACAACCCATGTACACCTTAGAAACTAGGGTTTCTGAAGCTTCGATACTTTTTTCATCAAGATCTATGACATTGCCGAAACTTTTATGCATCCAGGAGATCCTCCTCAGGCTCTCTTTCTCAGAATAGATCTTCAATCATGCTCAATAGATCCACAACAAAGAATCTCTCATAAGAAGCTCTCCATCAATACTCCAAAAGATATTCTCACAAGAAGCTCTCCATTGATCCACACAAAGGATGATTTGCAAGAGTCCATAGCTATCTTATTTATACTTTCATTCTCTAGGTCACGTAACCCATTTCTAGGTCACTTACTCTATTTTCCTTATTTTATGGTTAACCACTTTCAATAAATAGAAAGTTCTCCAATACTTTATCATTTAAATATTCCTTCTTGATTTTGTCACCTTACTTCATCATTTAAATAATCTTTCTTGATTTTGTCACTTCTATTTATTATTTAAATAATCCACCTTGACTTTGTCACTTTACTTTATCATTTAAATAATGATTTCTTCCTTTAGGTCACTTTGACTTCTTTGACCTTGGGGGCTTCAAGCCTTCATATGGGGGTCCTTCAACTTCATAAGGCCATAACTCTCAAACCGTGAGGAGTTATGTGACATTCCACATACCACCGGAAATGGCATGACAAGAACTATCCATATAGGATAGTTTCACCAACAACTTCATTTATCTTCATCTCATTATTCCACATACAATAATAGGTCCTCCAACCATTCTTCTAGGATAACTCAATCCGCAAAGCATCTTCCCATGAGGGATTTCACCACAAGGGGACCACTTTGGAGTTCATCCATTTATGCACCTTATCAATAATGATAAGACAATAATGAGTCATCAAACTATGCATAATATATCAAAGAATCTATCTTCATCATGTATCAATGACAACTCATTGATCCATATTCATCGATTGGTTTCCACTTGAAACATATCATTCTTAGATAATACATATACATTGCATCAATCATCAATAAATTAATCCTTTGACATCAATTAATCACTTGGCATCAATCAATGACATCAATCAATCAAACCATTGGCACCTATGACAACATGATCCAACAATCTCCCCCTTTGGCATTGATGGCAATACCAACATTGATGTCAACACCAGTTACCAATTATTGATGTCAACATGTAGCTAAGGAATGCTCTACATCAATAGTCAATGTGACTATCTTTGCCCATCAATCAACATCAATCACATCAATGTGATTAACTCTCCCCCTTTGACATCAATGGCAAAGGGCCATTCTTCTCTTGGGGTTTCTCCCCCTGTTTGAGTGCCTTTGATATTCCTCTGAATAATCTCTCCCTTTTTGAAAAAGGGATATCACTCTAATGTAATGTTGTAGATACATCGAACATACTCCCCCTTTGATCATCACTCCCCATGGAATTATGCTTCTGTGCTCTTTCTTCAAATATAGGGCTCTTTTCTAGGTATGCATCTGATAAATATATCCTCCTATAATCATGGGAAGAAGAATGACTCCCCCTATGGGTATGTATCCCCTATCTTCTCTTCAAGATGAACAATGTGCTACCATATAACGATCCTTGGACCTTTTCATGCATCAAAATCATTCCATACCAAGCATCATGAAGAAAAAGACATGTCAGCAATGAAATAGAGAATCATGAACAAGATATCAACCAAGTACATCATGCACAACATCCATGTTTATTAACAATGCACGTCAACAGATATCATCCATGGAATGTATCCACCATATGCCAACATGTGCATCTACCAATATGCCAACATGTGCATCTACCAATATGTCAACCATGCGCATCTACCAATTATGCCAACCATGTGCATCTATCAATATGCCAAACAAATACCATCTATCAGTGTACCATCATGCATCATCACTTTCACCAATCAAGTATATCAATTATGCATCAACAAGCTATGACTCCCCAATGATGTACAACATGACTATCAACTCAACTCACCAGCTACATGTCTCAATATGTAGCCCAACCACATGCAAAATGCATGCACCATGATATCCAACTATCATGCTTCCAATAATACATCATAATATATATCAATGAAACTCAAATATGTGCCAGCCATGTACCCCAATAGATTAGCATCAATCCATACTCGTGGATTAGTGCCATGCACCCAAGATTTATTTTACATCGTCACCTTACATGATCTCACCCCACCATAGAACCATGAAAACCTACAATAAACAATGTCAGAACCTGCAATAAACAATGTTAGACTCTGCAACACTGAGTTATACCAACATATCAAGCTGCAATCCATGTGCATTGCCTTTTTCCCAAGGCTTTACCACATATACGCAGTCTGCTGCACAACAACTTGCGTATGTACACAACCTATACAAGGTCAGCCTGTGTATGTACGTGACCGATACCACTGTCACCCATGTATGCTTTAGTAGATGACTTACTTGAGCTTCCCTTCAGTCTTTCATTATGTTTTGGTTGCTCTGTCTTCTTCACCCACTTCGGCAGATGTCCTTGCTCCTTAGAACTTGATCTCTGAGCATCCATATTTTCAAATATGTTTCCCTTTCTAACTTCATTCCTTCTTCTATCCATGTTATTTTAATTCCTCATCATGGACTTTCTTCTTGTGCTCCAGCACTCCTGGGATTTGTGTCCAAATCCACTATAGTTGTAGCATCTAATGGTGTTACAATGAACATCAATGTGTCCTTCTTGATCACATCTCCAACACCTTGTGGTGTTATAGAATCTTCCATTATATCACCTTTCATAAGATCTACATTCAAAAGCTTTGTGACCATATCCATTACATGAATAACAATTCCCATGAAAAATACTTTCATGCCTTTTCTTTGGTGTCCCAAGGATATCTTCTTGATGTCTTCCTTGCTTTGTTCTTTTGAAATTTTCCTTGCCTTGTGTAGATGATTGCTTTGCAACATTGCCTTCCTTCTTTGATGGACTTGCCTCATGCTTCTTTGAGGTTCTTACTTCAACATGTGTAGTTTCCCTTTTGTATCCAAGACTTGATTTATCATATGGTGATCTTTGACTTTCCAAGATCTCATCCAAGATTAGTGAGCTATTCAAAAAATTGTTTGAATTTTCTACCTTCTTTCTAAGGTCAACAATTTCAGCTTCTAACTTACAACATGACTCTTCCTTTTCGTCTATTCGATTCTTCAATAGTTCCTCTATTCTTTTGGATTCTTCAATTTGGGTCTTGAGATGGACAATAATTTCAAAAATTTTGCTAATATCATCATCTACATTCATATCTTCTTTTCCATTCTTTAGTCTTTTGATCTCTTCTTCCTTTTTTTCTAATTGAGTCTTATTTTTCTCTTCTTGTTCCTTGAGCATTTCCTTTAACTTCAATATGTTCCTTAGTCTCCTCCTAAGAAACTTCTTAGTGTTATCTGAAAGATAGTTATAGTCTATGTAATAATGATCACTTCTATATCTATATAAACCCTCTTCAACTTCCTTTTGAAGTTTTAATATATTTTCTTCTATTCTTTTCATGGGATAATTACCATCAAACTTTACACAAACTATTTCTAGATCTTCTTCTTCACTTGTAGAGAAGAATTCATCATCATCATTACAATCAAGGGTTTTTTAGGGTTCTTTACCTTCATTTGAAACACACAATTATTTGCCTTCATTTGAAATGTCTTCAAGATCTTCCTTTTTGCTATCATCACATGACTATTTATCTTCACTTGAAATGTTTTCAAGATCACATTTAGAAATAATACAATCAAGGGTTTTTGGAGATTCTTTACCTTTAATGGTCTTGATGGAGTGATCTTCAATATCTTCCTTCTCCTTCTTGCTTTGATGTGTCTCCTCTAGATTTAGCAATAGATCCTTGGTGGAAGTACATTTTCCCATGCTCTCTTTGATAGGGCTTGAGAGTCCACTAAGAATGGTCTTGAGAGCCAATGCATCATTCTTATTTTCTTCCCTTTAAGTTGAAAACTTTGACTTGTTCTTCAATGGAGCTGATCCACCGATGGTTGCCTTCCAAATTGCTGCTCCCATTGTCTTCAAATGTAATCTCATCTCTATTCTCCAAGCAGAATATTTTTCCTCTTCAAGGATTGGAACTTCATCATCCATTTGTGTGTCTATGGATATCCTTCAAGCTTGTTAAGGCTTGTATTGAAGGCTCGCTCTGATACCAAATGTTGGACACACCTACCACACTTAGAGGGGGGGTGAATGAGTGTGGGGCTCTTTTTCCCAAAACTTCCCTCTTACACAAAAATCCTTAGTTAACATTCAACATTTACTCATTACCCATTGCTTTCATTTATAACCAGTTAAATGTGAACATATATCAGCAATATATCATCAACAAGTCATCACCACAAGAAACACAAAGAACACAAGATGTATGTACAATTTTTCTTTTTATTATGGACAACAATCTGGGGGTTTTTCAACAACAACTGAATAGAGTAAAACTCTATAAGAGCACCAGATATATATGTAAGACTCATCTTACATTCTCAGCATCAACTAAAATGAGGCAACAATCCTCAACATATATCAATCTACAACAGGTACTCGACCCGTTAGTAGTGCAGCCCCCATGTTTATGCACCCTGGACCACTACAGCCTGCATATGCACGCGGTCAGTGTATACTATTAAATTTGGCAGCATCGAAAGTCATTCTCCAATGAGAGGACACATGGGCCACCCTAAGGCTAGCCAGGGATATTTGGAGAATCAACCAGTCTTGTGAGGTATTGACAAAATCTAGGGGGAACATACAACCTCTGTGAGTCAAAACAAAAGTCAGGATGAACGAGATGTTATGTGAGTCTAATGCAAAAGTCAGGGGGAATGTACAAACTCTGTGAGCATAGACAGTCTAGTGCAAAAGTCAGGGGGAACGTACAACCTCTGTGAGCATAGACAGACTAGTGAAAAAGTAAGGGGGAACATACAACCTCTGTGAAACTATTCAAACCTTGTGAGCCATGAGAAAAAGTCAAGGCATCTAGCAAAAGTTAGGTTGAATATAAAATTCCTATGAGCTAGAAACAAACAATATTCCTAATATTGCAAATGGTGTAATTGTATTGATCTAGTGCATTGACACGTGTAAACATTATTCACCGTGAAGAGAATTTCAAATTTCCTTGTCAAGAGATGTAACTAAAGTCTTGAGTCTAGTTCTATGTTAGAACAAAAGTGTAATGTTGAGTTGCAACTAAAGTCTTGAGTCTAGTTCTATGTTAGAACAAAAGTGTAATGTTGAGTTGCAACTAAAGTCT
>ML803155.1:343660-364056 GCA_009831015.1 Picea engelmannii
CTTAACAAGGTCAACTTCATAAATTAACATAACTCACAACAATCTTGTGCTAAACTCTGTTAAGGAAAGTTTCTAAATTGGCATGCACAAGAACCAGACAGGTTCTGTACGTACATATAATTTATATGTCGATGAAGAAGAAATTTGTTTTTAAAAATGTTTTATTCCAAATCTAAAACGAAGTCACAGGAACAGATCATGATAAACTCTGTAAGTTCAAGCCACTTTATTACTTCCTAAATAGGCTAAAAGTTTCAAAATTGTAAGACTAATAACACGACTGATCTGAGATCTTGTGTTCAAGGACATCATTAAATTAGGACACACAGTAAAGCGTATTCACTAAAAGAGGCAGTGTCCAACTTTCATTTTAAGCAGAAGAAAGTTAAAACTCTGGGAATGAAACACACAACAACCACTTTGGGTAAAAAGCAGAGTTATTTAAGCTTTTTAAAAGAGGTAAAATTCAAGAAAATTGAATAAGTCGCCCCTAAAACCAAAGAATATGTTAAAACTACTTTGTCAAACTCGCATAATAAACATCTATATAGAAGAAAGATACAAATCAATGTCATTAGCATATTCTTCATCCTCTGGTTAAATTAGGAAAATAAGGCAATAATTCAATTGTCACCTTTTTGCAATCCTGAAAAAAAAAAAAATTCCACTAAGAATTATCTAAATGAAATCAAAATTTAAAAAGCTAGATGACGATTGAATGAGGAAGTTAACTAAAAAGTTTTCTGCAGCTTCTGGCAGCCGTTTGGATGACCTCCTTTTTGTGTACCCAAACATGCATACATAAAATAAAAAGCTGAAGCGTTTTATTCAAAACACAAGGGTTATGTAGTGGTTCCACAGAAAGTAGCCCAACTCTGAAATACCTCTGGGCACTTACACAATAAGCAATTTCCTTTAAGTGATTTCATCATTCCAGCCACATAAAAACAAGGTTATCGTATTCCAATCAAGAAATGACAGGAATATTTTATTGGAGTAAAATTTCAACTGGATAAAAATATAAACGCGAATTTTAAGATGCTAGGTGCCTCATAGGAGAGACCTGTTGTTATCAAGGCTGGTGGTTGAGGTTGTGGCTGGGGCCCGTAGTAATATAAATGTGTGGAGTAGAACGTGATACTGAACATAATCTGAAATAAATTAAAGCACACCAGAACGGTTTGCAGGAGGCGCTGAAGGGCCGCCAACAACATGTTTGACAAGAAAATCTAAGCACTAAATAGCTCGATTCAGCCATACAGAGATGAAGGAACCTACCTCACAATTTGACAACGTTAAAGGAGGACGAGATCTAAAATAAGGCAACCCAAAAGCAAAAGGTTCCTAATAGCAAATACATAGAGATATACATTAGCAAAGTAGAGTGGTTCTAACAGCCAAAAATTGAGTTCTCAGATTAATTGCCAAAATCGAAAATTCCCAAGGGGTATACAGAGCGCCCACTGCAAAGGTAAAACAAATTGCCAGACCCAAAAATTACCCAACAGTTTATTTTCCTTCAGAAACCTGTCACTTTATCCATATAAAATGAATTTTCCAGAAGAGATTTATCAGTGTGACCTTGCACAATAAAATTTTTCGTTCAGGGGATTAAGACGCCAGGCTAGAGCTTACCTAGAAATTGCACAGTAAAAATTACAGCATTGATAATTACACAAATATTTTTTTTTTCTTTTCTAAATAGATTGCAGAGGTAAATAAATTTACTAACAGAGCTAGGTAACAGCAGTAAACCAATCAATCCATTACACCAATATACCGGTCCTAGCATAAGCAGTACTACCTTCTAATCTACTAAAGTACAATCATACCGTTGCCTCAACACCGTCCTCGAGTGTTTTCCGCGTGCTCCATCCCGCTCCTACTTGTCGACTGTCAAGACTACACCGRTACCTCCCAGCCAATCGCTAGGGGTACTCTGCTTCCCCCTTAGCACCCTGAGTCACAAAGGGGCCACACACAATCCAGATGATATGCCTAGCTTCCCAGCTCGCCTCGCAAGGCTGAGCTACCACTCCAATACAAGTTGAGAAAATCCCAACTCCTCACAAGCAAACAATCAAGTCCAAATCCGGCAGCGTAACGTTACCTTAATAACCCATCCCCCATCTTCCTGATCTACCTTTCTTTTATAGTGTTTTGAGACCCCCCCTTGCCCTAAATCATATTTCATTTAAGTTTTAATGAAAACCCACAAAAAAATCTATGTCTTACAAGTGTCACTCCTCCCCCACGTTTCTCCAAAATTATTTTCTTTAAATTTATTAAAAGGCTCATTTCCCTATTTTTATTATTCCCTTTCTTTCTCTCTCTTTTTTTTTTTTTTAAACCAAAAAGGTAAATGCGCTAATTAATCTTTTCATTTATTATTTATTTAATTATCTTTTGTTCTTTCACAAGTTAGGAAATAATTTCTTCTTGCAAAATTTTAAAACCATTAGTTTTAATTTAATTCTTACCCTCATTATTTACCCCAAGAATTTTATGAAGGCCTAACTATTACTTAAGTGGGTTTTTGTTTGAATTTTTATTTTTATGCTAGGGCCTTTTTCTTTAAGGTTACACTAAAATTTTTACCCTAGAAAATGTCTTAGGCTTAGGACTTAGATTCAGAGCTAGGTGACATTTGGTTAGGGGAGTTGTTTAAGGATTTCTTAAGGTTTTAATGTCTTAGGKCCGTCTAGGTTTATTTCTTCCTCATCATCAGTGCGACGTGCCCTTCCGGACGCACTACGTGCTCCAAGGGTGCCACTCACCTCGTTCGTTTATTTTGCGCAACGTGCCCTTCAGGATGCACCACGTGCTCCAAGGGTGCCACTCACTTCTTGTGTTTCTTTTGCGCAACGTGCCCTTCAGGATGCACCACGTGCTCCAAGGGTGCCACTCGCCGACTTGACTGATTGGTAGACATATATAACCCCTGGAGTCAACACTCTGCTAGGTGAACTTGTGGGAGACTAAGGGCTCTAAGGAATAAGGCCCCCGCCCTATTGCGTGCCCCTTAGAATCATCGTGAGCGACTGTCGCAGTCTGCCCTCACGACATCATGGATCCTCTCCCTCAACCTCTCTGGAAATCGTGTGTGGCCCCTTTACTCCATATGTGAGTCTGGTCGAGAAGCTATCATCAGCCTGCATCATCAACAATCGTGTCAGAACATGTCAATCATCAAATCATCAAATCAATGAAATATCACAGTAAATAAATCAACCCAATTAGCACACTCCCTGACTCAATCCGAAGTCCAAGGGGTTCTACCGATGTCTCTGCATCATCAAGGTCCAAAACCCTGCACACTCAATAAAACTGAGTCAATAGCACCTGTCTACATCAAATAGTAAAACATCATGTCGTCTATCATAATGCATCATAATCAAGTATAAATGTTTTAACATCAGAAAAGTCCAGATCACTTGCGAGCAAGTTTCCTCAAATAATAAGTTTTCTCAGTGCGCCAGAGCGGGATGTTACAGAGACCTTCTTATCCAGTGTAAGTGGGAGAGAGATTCAACCCACGTTTGAGAGGTTATGGCATGATTGCCTCCAGGAGGAGAATGGCACAACTACCTGGAGCGAGCCAACAAAAGAAGAGCACTCAACTTTAGCATCAAGATTCAAGGGAAAGAAGAAAGGCACTTTCCAGAAAGGCTCTCAATGGAAGATAAACACCAAAGGCACATTCAAAGGCAAGAATATTGATACATCTAAGATTAAATTCTTTAGTTGTAATAAGTTGGGTCATTTTGCTAAAGATTGTTGGTTTAGAAAGAAATATCCTAGGAAAGGGAAACATCGTGCCTCAACTGTTGAGGATGATGAATCCAAAAGAAATCAGAAAAGCCCTTCTAATGAGAAAGAAAATAGGAAAGAATATTATTTGGTTTTTTCCTTATCCAGTTCAGTTTCCACGGGGCCGAAAACTTGGTTAGTAGACAGTGGTGCATCAAAGCACATGACAGGGTACAAGGAGATCCTCTCAGATTTTGAGACAAAATCTTTTGTAGAGCAGGTCAAGCTTGGGGATGAAAAATGTTACAAGATAGAGGGAGTAGGCTCTATCTCCTTTGGAATGGAATCTGGGGCTAGACTTCATGTTGATGAAGTATTATATGTTCCAGGTCTCAAGAAGAATCTACTATCAGTTGCAACCCTTGAGGACAAGGGATATTGGGTGATCTTCAAGGATAGGAAGGCACTACTATGGGCTAAAGGTAGCCACTTAAGTACAATAGAACCCATTGGAACTCGCACTGGAGGACTGTACGTCATGTCAGGACAGTCAGTTCAAGCATTGGCTCATGATGCAACTAGCTCCAGTGAGTTGTGGCACAAATGACTTGGACATATTCATTACAAAGCTCTTCCAGATCTACAGAACATGGTATGTGGCATGCCATCTATTTCTCTTAGTAAAAATGAAATTTGTAAGGGACGCATGCTAGGTAAAAATATAAAGAAATCATTTCCTAGTAGTGGTACAACATAGCTCAGGGAATCTTAGATCTAGTTCATTCTGATGCATGTGGTCCCATGTCATGTCCCTCACTCAGTGGTTGTTTGTATTATGTCATTTTTATTGATGATTACTCAAGAAAATGTTGGATATATTTTATTAAAGCTAAAAGTGACACATTTGATAAATTCAAAGAATAAAAAACCTTTATTGAAAAGCAGACAGGTAAACACATCAAAATCCTTAGAACAGACAATGGAGGAGAGTTTGAATCTCTTCAGTTTGAGGATTTCTGCAAGTTAGCGGGAATCAAGAGACAGTTGACCATGCCAAATAACCCTCAGCAAAATGGTGTCGCTGAGAGGAAAAATAGGACTATTTGTGAGGTAGCGAAAGCAATGATGTTTGACCAGGATCTGCCAAATTCTTTATGGGCAGAAGATACCTCCATTGTCATGTATATTCAAAATAGGTTTCCACATGCTATTTTGAAGGACAAGACTCCTGAAGAAGTCTTCTCAAGGATCAAACCTAAATTAGGGCATCTAAGGATATTTGGATGTCCTGTGTATATTCATGTCCCTAAGGAAAAGAGGACAAAGATGGAACCCTTAGGAAAGAAAGGGGTGTTTGTGGGGTACAATGAGAAATCCAAGGCTTACAGGATTTATGTACCAGGTCAGAGGAAAATAGAGGTAATTAGAGATATGACTTTCCATGAGGAAGTCGCATTTAAGAAATCTACAGAGCTTCAGCAGGATTCAGAAGCAGTTCAACCAGCTTCACCCTCTTCTGAAAATGAAGAGTCAAATGATCAAAGGGAGGAACCTCATGAAGGGCCAAGTAATGATCCCCTTGAACCCACTGAAGTGTTATAAATAACTCTTGAAGAACCTCCGGCCAAAAGGAATCTAGGGTGGCTTAAAGAAATAGTGCGGGAAGCATAAAGGAAAACTTCTCACAAAGGAACTTTAAGGGAAAGGAAGAAGACTCATAGGTTTGGAGGCTATGTTGCACTGATGAGAAGCATTAGTGATGTTGAACCTTCTTCATTTGAAGAAGATGATAAATTACAAGTATGGAAGGATGCCATGCTTGAGGAATACATGTCTATTATAAAGAACAATGTTTGGGACACTGTGCCAAGGCCAAAAGACAAATCAGTGGTTTCTTCCAAATGGATATATAAGATCAAACATGCAGCTGATGGAAGTGTGGGAAAATTCAAAGAAATATTTGTAGCCAGAGGCTTCACTCAGAAAGAAAGAATCGACTACAAAGAGACTTTTTCTCTTGTAGCCAGGTATACCTCCATTCGAGCTATTATTTCTTTAGCTTCCGTACTTGGTTGGAAGCTACATCAGATGGATGTAAAAACAAAATTCTTGAATGGAAAGATTGAATAGGAGGCCTTTGTGGAACAACCATATTTTTTTATACTGCATAACAAAGGCACTCATGTATGCAAGCTAAGGAAGGTCTTGTATGGTCTTAAGCAGGCTCCCATAGTTTGGTATGATAGGATTGATGGCTTTCTTAAAATCCGATTTCAAAAAAGTGATGTTGATGCAAATCTATACTTCAAGGTAAGAGGTAACCAACTTGTTATACTAATCCTATATGTTGATGATCTCCTTCTAATAAGAGATGAAATGTTGATAGCCTAGTGTAAGAGGGAGCTAACCTCATAATTTGAGATGAAATACTTAGGCTTGATGCATTACTTCCTAGGATTGGAAGTGTGGCAAAGACAGGGCGAGATATTTCTAGCACAAGGAAAATACACAGTGGATGTACTAAACAAGTTTGGTATGATGGATTGAAAATCCATGTCTACTGCGATGGTTACCAACCTGAAGAAGCTGCATGATTCTGATACAGGTTCAGAGTTGGTGGATCCCACCATGTATAGGAAACTGATTGGATCATTAATGTACATGATCCACACTAGGCCAGATATATGCTATGCAGTGATTGCAATAATTCAGTTCATGACTAAACCGAGATAGAGACACTGGGTGGCAGCAAAGCACATTTTGAGATATCTCATAGGGAACATTACTTATGGTCTGAGATATACATCCAGTGGTGGTTTATTTCTGCATGGGTATGCAGATGTTGACTGGGCAGGAAGCCCAATGGATCGGAAGAGTAATTCCAGATACTTCTTCAGTTTAGGATCCGCTATGATCTCTTGGTCAAGACGAAAGTAGGGATCCATTGCACAGAGTACAGCAGAGGCTGAGTACATTGCAACAAGTGATGCTAGGAAGGAAGCAGTATGGCTCAGAAAATTGGTTTCTGGGTTGTTTGGTGACAAGCTCGAGACGACGGTGGTTCACTATGATAATCAAAGTTGCATAAAATTAACACAGAACCTGGTATTTCATGACATGTTAAAACATATTGACATGAGGTACCACTACATCCAAGACTTGGTCTAGAGAAAAACTGTAAAGTTATAGTACATAGCCACGAGTGAACAGGTAGCTGATATCTTGACCAAGCCTATGACCTCGAGACAGTTTGTGAAACTAAGAGGCAAGCTTGGTGTGGCTGAGAACGAATCCATCGCTGAGAGGGAGTGTTAAATTTGGCATCATCGACAATCATTCTTCAATGAGAGGCCATATGGGCCACCCTGAGGCTAGCCAGGGATATTTGGAGAATCAACCAGTCTTGTGTGGTATTGACAAAATCCAGGGGGAATGTACAACCTCTGTGATTCAAACCAAAATTCAAGATGAATGAGATGATATGTGAGTCTAATGCAAAATTCAGGGGGAACGTACAACTTCTGTGAGCATAGACAGTCTAGTGAAAAAGTCAGGGGGAACGTACAACCTCTATGAGCATAGACAAACTAGTGAAAACGTCAAGGGGAACATACAACCTTTGTGAGCCTAGTCAAACCTTGTGAGCCATGAGAAAAATTCAAGGCATGTAGCAAAAGTTAGGTTGAATATAAATTCCTATGAGCTAGAAACAAACGATATTCCTAATATTGCAAATGATGTAATTGTATTGATCTAGTGTGTTGGCACGTGTAAACATTATTCACCATGAAGAGAATTTTGAATTGCCTTGTCAAGAGTTGTAACTAAAGTCTTGAGTCTAGTTCTATGTTAGAACTAAAGTGTAATGTTGAGTTGCAACTAAATTCTTGAGTCTAGTTCTATTTTAGTAATGTTGAGTTACAACTAAAGTCTTGAGTCTAGAAAGTGTAATGTTGAGTTGCAACCAAATTCTTGAGTCTAGTTCTACTTTAGAACTAAAGTGTAATGTTGAGTTGCAACTAAAGTCTTAAGTCTAGTTCTAAGTTTGAACTAAAGCATGTCAGTCTCAAGTCTAGTTCTAAGTTTGAACTAAAGCATGAAGTTGAGTTATGTTTAATGCATGCAATCAGGTTACTATTTCGAGCTTCCCCTCTTCAGCCTATATAAGAAGAGGTCGAACCCTCTCTTCAACACAGTTCTGCAACACACTTTTCATATGTAGGTTGAGGGTGAAGTAATAGAGGAGCACATCAGTGATAAAGAGGCAACATATCAGAGGTGTATTTCAGCAAACTCTTGTAAGTCTTTGTCAGGTCAGAGTCATCTTAGCAAGCTCTTTGAAAGCAGAACATTCATGGTGGATATTTGTAAGAGATCTTACATTATTAATGCAATAAAGGAATATTGTTTGCTAGGGTTTTCTCCCTGTATAGGGTTTCCCCAAGGTATATGTGTTGTTGATATGCATGTTTACTTATCTACATAATTATTGCTACTCGATTATGATTTGGAATTGTTGAAGTGTATTAAGATGGAATCAAAGTATTGAAGATAATAAAAGCATTAATCCACATAAGAAATAAAGCTCATAATTTAACATATACAACAACCTGCATATACCTTCTGAGCTTCTTAGGGTTTATCCTTCAAGATCAACTCATATCCTCTGCAACCGATTCATCATTATCTTCTGTCTCTCACTGTCCATACTAACCACCAGCCAGTCACAACACATCCAAGCTCTCTAATAGCTTACTCATGCTCCACAACCAATCAATATGAATGTTACTCAATCATGCATAATAATATATCCATCATATCAGTACTGAAACACAAGAGTACTACTCACTCCATGAGCCAACACAGATCACATCACAACAACATACCAAGAATTCCCTAGGCATTCACCACACAACAACCAATAGTATCCATCAAGATAACATTATAACCATACCAAAGTCTCAGTGGAAAACATGAGCCCATAGGATGCATATCTGGAACCTGCTTCAGTCTTCAGGAGCCTGCCATCATCTCAAGCACCAATCTCCATCACTTTATCCATTGTACGTGCCCTGTCTTCATACATCCAGCGTATGTACACGTCCTGGCCCATTACAACCCGTGTACACCTCAGAAACAAGGTTTTTGGAAGCTCCAAGACTTTTTCCATCAATATCTTCGACATTGCCAAAACTTTGATGCGTCCATGAGATCCTCCTAACGCTCTCTTTCTCATAATAGATCTTCAATCATGCTCAAGAGATCCACACCAAATATGCTCTCATAATAAGCTCTCCATCAATACTCCAAAAGATATTCTCACAAGAAGCTCTCCATTGATCCACACAAAGGATGATTTGCAAGAGTCAATAGCTATCTTATTTATACTTTCATCCTCTAGTTCACTTAACCCATTTCTAGGTCACTTAACCCATTTCTAGGTCATTTAACCTATTTTCCTTATTTTAGGGTAAACCACTTTCCACAAATAGAAATTTCTCCAATACTTTATCATTTAAATATTCCTTCTTGATTTTGTCACCTTACTTTATCATTTAAATAATCTTTCTTGATTTTGTCACTTCTCTTTATTATTTAAATAATCCACCTTGACTTTGCCACTTTACTTTATAATTCAAATAATGATTTCTTCTTTAAGGTCACTTTGACTTCTTTGAACTTGGGGGATTCAAGCCTTCATATGGGGGTCCTTCGACTTCATAAGGCCATAACTCTCAAACTGTGAGGAGTTATGTGACATTCACATACCACCAGAAATGGCATGACAAACACTATCCATATAGGATAGTTTCCCCAACAACTTCATTGATATTCATCTCATTATTCCACATACAAGCATGGGTCCTCCAACCATTCTTCTAGGATAACTCAATCCGCAAAGCGTCTTCCCGTGAGGGATTTCACCATAAGGGGAGTCCACTTTGGAGACAATAATGAGTCATCAAACTATGCATAATATATCAAAGAATCTATCTTCATCATGTATCAATGACAACTCATTGATCCATCTTCATCGATTGGTTTCCACTTGACATATATCATTCTTATCAAGGATAATACATATACATTTCATGAATCATCAATCAATCAATCCTTTGACATCAACCAATCACTTGGAATCAATCAAACCATTGGCATCAATGACAACATGATCCAACACATAGAACTAGTTTCATGCATTGTGACTATTGGTATATACACTACACTTAGCATGGGTTGTGACAATGAGATGGTAATCATCATAGGAGGGGTAGTAACGAAAATTTCTGGAGGGACATCATTTCTTATGAATTCCAAATGGAGTGGTAAGAAACGATCTACTAATATAAGTTTTATATGAAGGTGAAAAAACTTGTTGATTATATCCTCTTCCTCATTCTCGTCTAACATGGTTACCCATCCAAATTGATATCCTATATATGCCACCATTTCCTTTCTCTTTCCACTAACATTCATTCCTTGTGGGTGGTCCTCGATTCTCAACCCTCCATAGCTTGTGTTTGGTTTAAGTTTCTTTGGTAACAAGCCAATGAATCACATGTCACATGGGACTGACCTTCCCTCTCCATTTTCCTGTGAGCCTCTACCAAAACCTTCTAAATATAACTCCTCCATGGGTGTAGGTAAGGGGCATTATTTTTTTTGTATCCAAGATATATCTAGGAAGTGTGATTGACATCATCATTTGCAAGGGTGGCTAAGGGATTTCAAGCTACATCATGATGATATTTTCATATTAGACATTGATAATGTTGACCATATTGACCCTTTTTTACATCAATGCCAACACCATAACACCATGTCCAACAATTAATTACTGGATACATTTGATAAGGGAGGAGGGCGTGGTAGGCTAGTCTCATTGTTGGGTCATAATCCATTCCATGAAAAATAAGCATAACCCTTTTCCTTTGTTTCTCCAATTAATTCCTACCCTCCCAAAAGTTGTACTTTGATTTCACTACATCCACACCTCCAAAAGGTAATATGTCCCTTTCATTCAATCCATCATTGTCTTATCACTATTTCTTTGTCACCCATTCGCTCTCAATGATGGAGAGAGTACGTGAATGAGAAATAGAGAAATAGTCACAAGACAATGATGGATTCAATGGAATGGACATATGACCGTCTGGAGGTGTGGATGAAATGAAATCATGGTACAACTTTTGGTGAAGTCATGGTACAAAGTTTTGGATCCAACTCCAATCACATATTTTGGGGAGGTACCAATTTTTAAATTTAATTATGGTTTTCTAGTAATTTTTTAACATGAAGTTACTTTTTTTGAGAACAACACTTTAGATCAAGCCTTCCTCTATTATCTTTCCATAGAAAGAAAAATTAATATATGCCACAATCCTCTTTTTTCTCACCCTCCACCTTCACATATGTTGGGGTTTTTTTAGATGTCTTTTAAAGAAAACTACTTTACTGCATTAATGTCAAACCAGATATTGTACAAACTTATAGACTATCATGCAAAGTATATGCAAAACTCAAAGCTCAATCTAACAGCAGATAAATAACAAGCATAAAAAAGAGCAATACCACACTTGTTCTCAAATATAATCCTAGTTTTTCCTCACAATGGTGAACTTAAGAAAATGATCTTAGACCAATTATGAGATCTCTGTGATTTATTCATACACAAATATTAAATAGATAGATAACCTAGTCAATGAAACATAACTGATTTTTCCAATAACAGGCATAATACAATCTTCAAATTTCCATTAACCATGATTGAAAACCACATCATAATGTAAACACCAAATCACACTTACATTAAAACTCTGCACTAGATCTGAAAGAATTAACTAACTAAGAATTATGTTAACCTAACTGTGGAAAATAACTACAGTATCTGGTTTCAGGAGGGGGCCCTACCTGCTTCCACCAGACACTACCAACAATTTACAGAAGAAAATATTTAATCAACACAACAAGATATACACCATAACTGAAAGAGAAAACTTGAAATATTCTTTAATTAAATTTTGGTACAAAACATACAAGAGAAATAATATTCTTCATAAAATGGTTAACCAAACCCTTCAAAGCGAGGAGGGTTTTATACAAAAAATATGAAAATTATATGGAATCGATCAAATTGATTCAATGTTCTACTTATAGTTTCTAACTACAATCTGGTAACAAAATCTAGCATTGTTCTAAAACATAACACTTCCATCAAACTGTCTTCCCCAAATCATGATTCATGATCTGCAATAGATGGATTCATATCAGATGTCAATATGAATCCATCATTCTCATTCTCGTTCACATATGATTTGTTGTCCAGCACCCTTGTTTTAGTCAAAACAAGATCCTCTTTTGATCTATACCAGATCCACAACATCTGCAACTGCTTCCAAATCGCGTGTTGTTTGACCATTTTGAATCTTCAACATCTGCAACTTCTTCCAAATCGTGCCATGTTGACCATTTATGAAAATAAACTTCTACAAAAGTAAGCACACAATATATTCTATCGCTTAATTCACGTGATATACAAAAGTAATAATCAAGACTTTACCTATGCAAATTTACATGTTTTCCCCAAAAAGAATGTTTCCCTCATGGACCAAGATAGAAAAAAATAGTAAAAAATTCTTATGAATAGGAATAGGAAATAGAAAAATGGTGTCTCAACATCACCCCCCAACTGTAGTGGTTGCATGTCCCAATGCAACAAATTAATTTAAAGATTCGGGTTATGGTTCCCTGTGGGGAAATTTTTCCAAATATCATCGAATCCAATCAATTATTGTCCGCCCTTATTCATGTGGCAACCTATAGCCCTATTGACTGATGACTTATTTCCAAAATTCTTCCCCTTTCATAGGCTCTAAAATTTCCCAAAGGATAGGGAAATGGAGCCTCAATCCAATCCATTAGGTCCCCAATGATTTCAAGCAATCTGTATATCTGGGTGCTTTTTCCAATGCTGAGTGAAAAGAGATAAACACAAGGGTTCCCTTTTCTCCTATTCAAATTAAAGGTATTGCAGCCTATTTTGTATACATAATACTATCTCAAGCTTGTTTAAGGAAATCCAATTTTCACAAAAGGAGAGGGATGCCTTCTGATTTGCTTCTAAGGTAGAAACAAACGTTGTAATTTTCATGATTTAAAGTATTTCTTCAAACAACTTGGTAGGATTAGGCTCACTTGTTAATTTTAATCCTTATGCCTTCTCAATTATATCAACAAAGGAAATGGCTTCGTTACATTGAATTTGATTCTGCAGAAAGGATTTAAAATCACAGATTTGTACATCACCAACATATGGGTTTGGATCCTATTCAGTGTATCATGTCATTACCATGTCAAACTAATACAACTCACGGAGAATATTTTTATCTTCTTCACCCAAAATCTTGTACAAGGCCAAAAATTGATCTACAGAGTTAATGTAACAGCTAGCACCTACAGCAAGAGCACATGCATGTATTGAATACATTTGACTCTTGAGAAAAATAGAGTAAACTCATGAAGGAACAAAGTATTCCCTCATGGAATTCCCCAAATGGCACAAATATTGTTGATCAAACTTCAATGCCTCTGTCACATTTTGTAACCTTGATATTTCCAATTGGGCATGTCGAAACATCATTCTTTTGGCTCTCTGTAAAGGTTCTATTGCTTATTTCTTTTCCATCAATTTATCCAAAAAAAATTCGAAAGTACCTCTACCTTTTCTTGCCACTTTTTCTTTCAATGCTACATTATCTTGTGATGCAAAATTCATTGTATTATCTTGACATCCTTTTTCCATAATTTTTTTTCCCTTTTCTCCGCTTCTCATGATTCCTGTAGTCGATTTTCTTTCAATTTGTTGTCATCAATCGAAGCTAATGACAACAAAGGATCTACTTTTTCAACTTCCTGGAACAAAAGGTTTAAACCCTCACGACACTCATATAGCTTCAATTTCTCCTTTACTTTCCCCAATTCTGCCCTTAATTTGTGATTTCTTCTGAGCAATTTAATATTAACTCTCTTCATATTTTGATAGGCCTGTTTATAATGTAAATTACTATACAAGGGCTTCTTACTTACAGTAGAGGTTTATTCATTTTCTGGCTCAATTTTCTAACTGGTTTTCCTAAATCCACATCTACTATAGCTCCACCATCTTCTCCAAAGGATTCATATTCTTCTTCATCACAAATAATTAAGGGTCCCTACGAAATTTCCTCCATTTTTCAAGGCGTACACGAATTTTTAGGAATCTTCCCTGATTCTTTTTGTGCTAATCGCAACGACCTTTGCAATACTAAAGTTTCTTTTTTTTATTTTTTTGTATTTTCTTCCTTTCGAACCCTGGACAATAGACCTATAGTTTCTGCAGCCACATTCGTGCCTTCTCCATATCCCTCTAATTTATTCTCTTCCTCAACTAACATATCTTCTTCATCAGGATCTCCTGCTTGATCAGGAACCTTTGAGGACTGATCATCATCTTCTGTAGCCATATCCATATCTTCTCCTCTTTCCTGTAGATATTCCTCTTCTTCCACTGGAGCTTTTTGTGCATTTTCCTCAAAAAAAAAAGAGTCCCAATTTATTTCGGCAATAGACAAAGCATCACATACCAGCAATTTAATCAACCCATGATGGGTTATACTTCTAACTAGATTATGGTTTCCTTGTGCTTTGGCACTCATCAGTTATAAGTAACTCAACAAGAAATAGGGAATGTTCACATACCTGTGGTGCCTCAGACGAACCCATAATCATAAATGGTAGCCACACAATAACTGATATCGACCCTCATAAATCAAAAATTTATAAACACACAGGGAAACATGTCGTCAGGGTTCAACTAATGAGCTCCTGAGAATTCCCTTTGGGCCTCTATGTAGTTTCTCATTGGTTCATATGAAAAATTCATCTTTCATATCAGTATAATCTACTCAAAGATTAAACCATCTCTCCCCATCAACAACTAAACTTGCTACTCTTGTAATAGAATCCTCCGTCACTGGAATATTGATGCCCCTGACTCTGGCCATGGAACCATGTAGACCTTGGGTGATTTCGATGGAAATTTCAGTGTTAAATCCATGCAATCACTAAAAATAACCCAACCAACCTGCTCATTCAAATATTGTGGTTGTTTGATCATGTTGATACACCACCGCAACACCTACGGGTTCATGGTGGATTAGGGATCCTCCCATCATAATGACTCAAGTTGTTAGCAATAAGATAACTTGGAAACCACCGTGGAATTTGCAGCAAGGAATAACTTGAAATGAGAAAAGACACAAGGAATGAATCCAATAGATTCCTTTTCATGTGTGAATGCATTACATGTCAAATCAAGGCTAAGTTTTGGTCTTGAATTATAAACATGCGTGGGATATGTCATTATGATTATGCATGCATAAAATATGAAATTATAATCATTCAGGGAATTGGAACATTCATCATGATATTATTGCAAAAAAAGGATAGGAAAAAGATTTAAAGTCCTTTTTATGGACAATCATATTGACAGAAGGAAAATCCCCCCAACTTAAAGTTTGGCCAAAACCACGTGACAACAAGATAACTTTGCACAATAAGTAATGATTACACTGTCATACATCTAATGAATTAAGAAAATAAAATAAATGTATGAGTATCTGAGCAAAGTTTGGAAACATACAAATCAATGGTCATGGGAGAGACCAGCTAGAAAAAATGGAGAGTGTTATAGAATACCATAGTGCTGAATTATGAATCCAAAATATCCTTGTAGAATGTTGAAGAGTTGAAGAATGTAAAAGATCGAGGATTCATAGCTAGAAGTAGCAGCTAGGATCTACAACTGTGATCTGTAGCTCATATGTACATCAGAATATATAAAAGAGAATACTTCCGAAAGGACATAAAGAGTAATGAGATTTTCTTGTGAAGTATAACAATGCCTTGAAGTAGTTGAATTTGTGATATGTTGTAGATAAGCTTATGGTGTGGAATCTGGAGCTTGGTTATAGAGATAAAAAAAATGCTATAGATGAAGACATTGAAAGAATATGTCTGATGTTAAAGCTTATTTTGTCAATAGCTTAAAAAATCTTGAGATGGAAACTTGGAAGCAACCAATTCTTCTTGTTTTGTATATTCACTGAGGACAATGACAAAATAAGGGGGAGGGAAAATTAATACCCCAATTTTGAGTTATAGAATGATAGAATGTTGAATTTTGAAGCCAAAATATCCTTGTAGAATGTTGAAGAGTTGAAGAATGTATAAGATTAGGGATCCGTAGTTGGAAGTAGCAGCTAGTATCTGCAATTGTGATCTGCAGCTATGATATGCAGCTCATATGTACAATGGAATATATAAAAGAGAATACTTCTGAAAGGGCAAGAAGAGTAATGAGATATGCTTGTGAAGTATGATAATGCCTTGAAGTAGTTGAATTTGTGATATGTTGTAGCTAAGCTTCTGGAATGGGATCTACAGCTTGTATATGCAACTTGGTTATAGAGATAAAGTAGTGTTGTAGAACAAGAAGCTGAAAAGAAGATGTCTAATGTGAAATCTTGTTTTTTCAGCAACTTAAAAATGTTGAGATTGAAACTTGGAAGCAACCAAGTCTTATTCTTTTGTATCTGCACCGAGGACACTTTCAAAATAAGGGGGAGGGGAAATTGATACCCCAATTTTGAGTTATAGAATTCCAAAATGTTGAATTCTGAAGCCAAAATATTCTTGTAGAATGTTGAAGAGTTGAAGAATGTAGAATATCATGGATTCACAGCCAGAAGCAGCAGCTAGAATCTACAGCTGTGATCTACAACTCATATGTACACTGGAATATATAAAAGAGAATACTTTTGAAAGGATAGAAAGAGTAATGAGATCTTCTGGTGAAGTATGATAATGCCTTGAAGTAGTTGAATTTGTGATATGTTGTAGCTAAGCTTCTGGAATGGGATCTGCAAATTGGCTTTGTAGCTTGGTTATAGAGATAAAACAATGCTATAGACCAAGAAGCTGAAAAGAAGATGTCTAATATGAAATCTTGTTTTGTCAGTGGCTTGAAAAATGTTTATATGGAAACTTGGAAGTAACCAATTCTTGTTCTTTTGTATATGCATCGAGGAAAATTCCAAAATAAGGGGGAGGGGAAAGTAATACCCCAATTTTGAGTTACAAAATTCCAAAATGTTGAATTCTGAAGAGAAAATATCCTTGTAGAATGATGAAGAGTTGAAGAATGTAGAAGATCGGGGATCCACAACTGGAAGTAGCAGCTAGGATGTGCAACTCATATGTACAGTGGAATATATAAAAGAGAATACTTATGAAAGGACATAAAGAGTAATGAGATCTTCTTGTGAAGTATGATAATGTCTAGAAGAAGCTGAATTTGTGATATGTTGTAGCTAAGCTTGTGGAATGGGATCTGCAGCTTGGTTATAGAGATAAAGCAATGCTATATACCAAGAAGCTGAAAGATGTCTGATGTGAAAGCTTATTTTTTCAACAACTTAAAAAAATGTTGAGATGGAAACTTGGAAGCAACCAAGTCTTCTTCTTGCAGTAACAAGGAACATGACTTCAGTAGGAACAATTGATGTCTTTATTTTATTTCTCTTTGTTTGATTCATGTATCATTTTTTAATGGTATTTCAATGGGATCGGGTGCAATTCTAGCAGTAACATACACATTTCGAGTAATCACAAAGAACACCGTAAGTTATTTAAATCCTCAATGAAAAAATTTCTCTTCTTATGTAGACAGATCATATATATATCTTTCCAATTTATAATTCAATTAGACTTCCACCAAAAACTTATATTGAGATAGTGCTATAATTCTAATGACATCTCTAGTTGACACACAGTTGGGCTAATAAGGATAACCACTGGATTATTTTCCACAAAATGGGGGAAATGTAATCCAAGTCATGAGATGGTAGGTTGGAGGAAATTGAAACAATCCTAGGATGGATCTACTAGCACACATTCCCTAGATAACCTTTAGTATTTTTTCACTTCAAGCAGAAGCAATGTAATGCAATTTTATTATTATTTTTTTAATATACACAATTTCATAGACTATTCGACAATTCGACAGTTTCATCGCCTATTCAAAAAACATGCCCGTCGAATATCTAACAAACAATCTGATAGTACAATCCCTCGGAGGTATAACACCTTTGTCAGATCCACTATATAGACGCCGCATATCCGACGAACAAGAGAGTCAAATATCCAACTCACGGTCCGAAAGTAATATCCATTGGATCTACTATATGAACATAGTATATGTGACATGTAGTTACATCAAACTTCCAATGTGTATCTTCTGGAGATAATCGTTTATTTCGATGAGCTTTTGGGCCTTAGGGTCATCGGCATAATCGACAATAGTGTGTCAGATAATTGACATAAATATTTTCGTCAGATATCTGACCCCATTACACTAATGAAACTGATAACCAGGTTATGTTGGAGTGTCGATGGAATTGCGTCGACCAACTGACATACCACCATCGGATTTTAGTGCACAAGAAGTAGTGCCAAACACTTATTAGAAGCATGGACATTTTCTTCCAAATAATAAACATGAAACCAACCCCTTTATAAAAAAATGTCGAGTTAAGAAATACATTTACATTAGTTTCATTAAAAATCAAAAAATACAATTACTCAAACATATTTTTCTTACACCCTAAGGGGTTGTTTACATAAAAGCAATCAAATTCATGGTGTAATACCATTGACCGGGCTAGTTCCTGGAAGATGGCATGTTAAGATTGGTAGGGTAAAGAAGTTGTCCATTTTCATCAAACATTTTCTTGTGGTATCTTTCTCCTGATAAGAGCTTCAGAATTTTGGGACCACGGGAATATCTTGAGCATCTGAACTTGATCCTGAATATTGACTATACAAAATTCAATGAATAATTATTAAAATGCACCTACATACATAGCATAAATTCAATGAGATAAAATGAATTATCAATAAAAACTATATGTACTGCAATCAACATGAGATAACTTGAAGGAGTTCCAAATATACATAATGTGACAACGTTGGAATCTAAAGAATTGACCATTTTATATCATAAGTCTTTTTTTCCTGCATTTGAACCAAAAACTTTCATCTTGGGTAGCATAGAACAATCTAAATTCAAAAGTAACTTCCAATAACTTTTATAACTTGACAACACACTTAAAAAATCATTTTTTGTTCTACAATATCATTCCTTCCCCCATCTATACAAGAAATCTCAATCTAGCTTTACAAAATCTAAAATTGTTACTAGATCCCTGAAAATATTTTCCTCGAACATAGAAAATGTGAATTTGATTCTCAACCCCTCTCTCACTCTCTTCCTCCTTCCCTCCCCTTCTCTACGTATATCTCCCCCCCCCCGTTCTCTCTCTCTTGCATCAACCCCTTTCTTCCCCTCACTCTATATCCCCCTCCCTCTCTCGCTCATTGTACCATCTTCCCTCTCTCCCAATTATGTCCCCCCCACTGATGTGATTTATCATTTGAAAATGTATATGTTCGTATGTATAACCAAAACACATTGATGCGTTTAATTGACACTAGTACATATGAGAAAATTTGTGATGGTTTTTCGTTGATATTGCCACACTTATCCATCGCAATTTCCACGAAAGCCGAGATTTGTTTTCGTCGGAATAATTTCGTCGCTATATCCACGATCCACGTGTGCATGGAAACATCGACGAAATTAGCTCTCCACGTGTCACCACCTTCAATATCATTTAACCCTATGCATCGTCACAATTACGACAAACTATCATCGCAATAACAATGAAGAAATGTGCAATTACGATGAAACTTCGTCGCAATTGGGACGAAAAGTTATGCCAAGCCAACAACTTACGACGCAGCTGTTGAATGTGCGATGAAAGTCTGTCGCAACTTGCGATGAAAATCCATGGTAATATCGACGAGTGCAATATCTCAAAACCAAATTTACGACGCACATGTTGTATATGCAACGAATATTCATGGCAAATTGCGACGAAGTTTCGTCTTTATAGCGACGGTTGTGGTAAAATAGTAAAATTTTTCTGACGAACTTGCATCGATATTGCGACGATGACTTTAGGTTTTAAAAAAAAAAAATTACATGAAATATGGTATACCATATTGTATGCCATATTACAATGTAATATGGTAATGCCATATTACATTGTAATATGGCATTACTATTACATTGTAATATTGTAATATTCTAATATATTGTAATATATATATCCCCTACAAATAATCAAGGCACTAATCAACCAAATATTGTAAGCATGTGTTATCATGAAGTTGGATTAGAAGTAAGGATACCAATATGACAATATACACAAAGAATAATTTAGAATATTACTTTCAAAAAAACACATGTATTGCATGAGTGAGTCATTATGCAATTTATATTACACAATATTATGACAACACTTATAAGATTTATGGATGATATCTTAAGACCATTTCTTGAATTTGTTTATTGTAGCCTCCTTGGATGATATTTTTACTTTTAGCAAGATTTGGGAAGATCATTTGAAACATTTGGAGATGATATTTTTAACCCTTCAACACAATTAATTGCAAGCCAACATGAAGAAATATGAGCTTGGAAAACA
>ML803156.1:12256-49106 GCA_009831015.1 Picea engelmannii
ATTTCTAATAAATCCAAAGGCCAAGCCCAAGAAGATCATGCGCGACATTTTTCTAGGAGTGCATTTCAACAACAATTATGGAATTTCTAATAAATGAAATTCCTCCTCACGGTGAAAAGGTTTTATGGAGGTAAGATTTAAGTTTTATAAATTAAAGAAATTAATGTTTATTTCCATACAAAAGATTTAAATGGGAAGATGCACGTGAATGAAGACTCGAATAATTCTTTATCCAAAGATTTATAGAAGTAAAAGAAGAAGATAAAAGGTATTTTACCAAAGACAGTAAACTGGAAAAAAACACACAGTAAATGTTTTTCCACAATGAAACGGTAAATTGGAAAAACATTACACAATAAATGTTTTTCACGGGGAAATAGTAACAGTAAATTTTTTTTACAGTGAAATGGTGAATTGGGCCAAACAAGACATGGTTTTAAAGAACCACAGGCATGAATTAAATTATGGAAATTTAATTCTAGAGGATAGAAAATATTTGCGAATTATTTTTATTTCAAATATATTATTCTCAAATGTTTAATGAGAATATGGATAAATGAAATTATATTTGAAAGAGTATGAGTGACATTTAAAAGAGAATGTGGCAGAGAAAGGAGCTGGAGCATCAGAGGAATGTGCAGGGATCATGAAATGTTTTTTTTTTTTTTTTAGAAAACTGTCATTTGTAATAATTGTAGAAGCTGTAACGTTTCATTTCAATTATTGTAACCGATTGCACACTGAAGGAACTCGAATTGTATAAGTATTAGAGGTTCTGAGTGTATTAGGGGTTAGCAGAATTGCAAGGGCACAATTTTGGTTGTTCTGAACTCCTGTGTTCTTTAATTCCATTTACACTGTCTTCTATTTGAATTGGATAGTTAAAAGACCAGAATTCATCCTACGATGCTCTTGACTTAGCAATTTAAACTGTGTGTATTTCTTCCTAGCTAATTCAGAATTCATTTTATTAATGCTCTGATGCAGTTACTTGTTTTTCCCCTTTCCTATTACACTCTGGAAATTTCAATTTACAACTCAGATTCATTGCCTCATTTAGCCTTTATCCTCTAGAGAGTTCTACTGCTCGATCATTGTTTTCATTCACTTTCATAATTTTGACTCCATAGCCCAAAGTGTCCCTCCTCTGCCTAGCCAACAAATTTATTAAAAACCCCCAAAACAAACCAAATCTAGCCACCGATTTCCAAGAAATATCAAGTGACATGAGAGATCCCTCTCTGAGTTGAGCATGCTAGTGACTCAGCTCTAAATCTGGTTGAAACAGTTACCTATGTTGTTTGTCTATCAACCAAACAAAATTTATAGAGTGCTAACAGGGTTGATACGGTAGTGTATGTTATTCTACATGCATGATTAAATCTGATTCTGTGTGAATTAAAGATTGTTAGTTTCATTTGCAGGGTGTATTATAACTAGTATGAGAAATGTGGTTATTATGGTGAATTTAGAGGGAAATTGGTGTACTTTTGTCTTAAATTTCAATCGAAGGGATTTATGATTACAATTTAGAACTATCTCTTTCTTGGTTGGTTTATGAGCATTTTAGAAGATCGAGGATGAAATAATATTTCACAACTAATTCTATCGATATAAACCCCAGGATCATTGAGAATATATAAGATGGACTCAAGTGATTGTTGAATTAATGGTTACTAGTTTGTCTTGCTCTGAGGGTGTCACATCTCGAAGAGGGGAGGAAAAGAGATTGAATAAATGATTTTGTTTGTGAAGGAATAAGTTCCTGGTTTCCATCTTGCTACTTGAATTTTTTCTAGAAAATTGATTACATATGTGCCAATAGTTATTGAGCAAAACATCATCATCTTCACTTGAAATTTTAGCTTATGTACCTAATGGTAAAGGGTTGAATTTCATTTTCAGGTGAATGTTTGATATGAAATAGATTGAAATTTTACATTGCCAATGTTTCATATACTTGATTTTTGACTTTGCTATATTTGGGAATATGCTCATTTCATAGTGTTGAATGAGCTTGTGATTTTGGTGGAGTGGGATGAATTTTTGATTGAAAATCATTAAAAGAGGATTTATTGGCATTTTGAGCATTACTTTCTAATTTAGCACGCTATTGGAAAACATTTCTATGGCTTTCCTTATGGTTTCCAAAGCATGGCGTGGAGTGTATGCTAGCCTTTAAAGTATCTTCAATATTTTATTCACGTGAAGCAATTTTTGAGCAATATAGGTGGTACTAGTTCCAAAGCATTAGAATAATTTGAATTGTGACTTTTCATATTGTTGAGTTATAATAGAAGTGAAATCAATTATGTGTTCATGATGGATTGATGAGTACACACCTATTATGAAGAGTAAGAAGCTAATATGACAAGGATTGATTATGTATTGGTATTAGACAATAATAATTACGAGGAGATGGATAAGTCATTGAAGTTTAACCATTCCTTCATGTATGCAGATCAAGAATGCTATAAAACTTAAAATATTATGACCTAGTGTCCATTTGGTTATAACATTCCTTGGAATGGGTTGAGCTAGGGATGCAAGGTGACTAGCACCTTGGGGAATGATCCAAAAAATATAGAGCACTACAAGATAGAGCGACATAAGGGTGAATTAACATCGATACAATTATTAACATCATGATAAACATCATGATAAACATGGAAGTTTGATTTGAACTTTGATGATTTAATGACATCAATAACTTGTTGCAAAATTTCACTGCTCAGTAAGAATATTTCCTTGACTGTTGTGGATTTAGTGATTGGGGCTTAGTTGAAGGTTAACCATGTATTAAGACAAGGAAATTATATGAAAAATTTAGCATATTGATAGGGTGATTATACATACCCTCTTAATTGTCAACCTTCTTGTTGAAACAAGAGTAAATAATTGTCGAAAAATAATCGGTATCTTGATGAGAACGTAGTACTCATAATATTAATGATTTGGCCTAGGCTGATAAACTTTTAACCCTTTAGATCCATGGAATAGATGGATGTTTTGATGATAATTCATGTTTTAGAGATAAAAACTAGTATTCACTATGTATTGTGCACGTTAGTAAATTTGATTTTGTCGATGAATCATGATAAGAACACTCTTGATATTTTATTACTTTGCATATGTGTTTAGGCGATTATCATTTTCATGATGTTATGTTATGATGTTGCGATAACACATGGTTCCATATATTATGTTGATGCAATGTTATATCTTTGATAAATATATGTTGAGGTTAGATTTCTTATCATAGTGTCTCCTGATGTGATGTAATTGCATGGAATTATTTTATGATAAGATGTTTTATGATGGCATGCAGGAGCATATGGTGATGACATGATGATATCATGCAAGATTTAGCATGTGGATTATTTCTTTAAGATGTTGATATTATTATTATAACCAATGCATTGGTTCCATGTTGTGAGGTGGCGATTATCAGAAATCCACTAGTGGCTGAGATATTCGATTATTTGATGATCTCATGGGAGCCCATAACCACGAAGGATAATATTACAAGTAACATGTTATGGGTTGGGGAAAACTTAATCAACTACTTATTCCTTGTATTGAAGTTGTGATGATGAAGTCCTGACACTACAAGGAAAATACCCTCTAGCAGAGGTTTTGGTGGAAACCCCTATAAAAATAGCCCAAAAATATGTTTATAGCGGATGCAACTAATAGAGGTGAGCGGGTAGAGGTTTTAGAGGATGTTTTTTTACAGTGCTTTTATAGATACCTAACACACCGGTGCGGTTTATACTACAAACGCACCAATGATTTGAAAAATCATTCACCGTGGTAGGGTTATTTAAAAAACAAAAAACTACGGTGCGCTACTTAAATAATGATGCACCGGTGCACACTGTTTCTCTAAAAAATGGCGCATCGTGATAGGGTTATTTAAAAAAAAAATACTTCGGTGTGCTACTTAAATACTGACACACCGGTGCACAATGTTTCTCTAAAAAAGGGCGCACCATGGTAGGGTTATTTTATTTTATTTTTACTCCGGTGTGCTACTTAAATAATGATGCACTCGTGCACACCATTGCTCTAAAAAATGACGTACCATGGTAGGGTTATTTAAAAAAAATATATACTCCGGTGTGCTACTTAAATAATGACACACCAATGCACCGTTTCTCTCACAAATAAGACACTATGGTAGGGTTATTTTAAAAATATATACACCGGTGTGCTACGTAAATATGGACGCACTGACACGTACCGTTGCTCTAAAAAATGACGCACCGTGGTAGGGTTATTTAAAAAAAAATACTCTGGTGCGCTACATAAATACCGATTCCCCGGTGCGCATAGTTTCCCTCAAACATGGCACACTGTGGTAAGGCTATTTTAGAAAAAAATATACTCTAGTGCACTACTTAAATAGGGATGCACTAGTGGGTCTAATAATCGAGCGCATCGTAACAAGGTTAAATAAAAAAAATTATCGGCCATAAAATTTACTTTTACCCTTTTCAGTGTTTTAGAGCTCTCAAGAACCGGTGTAACTTTTTCCTCTTTGAAGCGCCCTGCTGTCAGTGCTTCCCTTGCTTTACTTCCTTCTGTCCATTGCTCAGTGCATGGATTTAAAATTTTTCCAAATGGTGGGCAAATATGTTTTTTTTGACTACGAGGAAACCATGCCTCCGTGATGAGGAAATGTCCAGGTGATGTCTTTATTTCCTTATAATTTAAAATTTTAGTGGATTAAAATGAAAAGTTTAGTTAAATTTCCACTATTATAATATTTTTTTCTTTTCTACGCGGTGCGTTCGAGTCGTTTGACTCACACCATGGATGGTGCACCCTAAACATTTACAAGGTGCACTGAAACACATTTGACTAATTTTTTCGGTGCTTCTTTTGTAAACGCAATGCACCAGTGCATTATGTAATTATTAACACAAGGAGATGTAATTTTACTGACACACCACTTAAAATAATATAGCTGATTTTTCGTGGTGTGTCGAAATAAAGTTAACACACCGTGGCGTTATGTTAAACGACACACCACATAAATCAAATAAATTATTTTATGTGGTGCATTGGTAAACGTATGTACCGATGCACTAAGGATTACCCAAAGATCCGCCGTAAAAAAATAGAGCCTAAATGCCAAAGTACCATAATTATCAATTTTAAAAAAAATGTTTGTTCGTTGCGTCGTCTTTCCTATAATGCACTGGTGCATTTCGGGAAAGGTTACACACCGCAGTAACAAATTAAAAAAAAATGATTTTACGGTGCTTTAGGATTTTAAGTTTATATTATTTTAGGCGCTGTGTCTATTAAACTTGATGCATTGGCGCAATAAGGTTATACAACGCACCATATAAAATAATATAACAAATTTTATATGATGTGTTATGTTACATGTAATGTAACTAGCCACCCAGGCTGGGCCATGTCACGCGAAACTCTCTCATTACCAACTCTGATACCATATTTGTAACATACATAGCCTCTACCTAAGCAAGATTACATGCAGAATACACATAAAAACTAAACTTCCACTAAACTAAAGTAATTCCTTTACTGTTAGCTGATTTCCTTTATAATATATTTAGCTATAGTCTATAACCATAAACATTTTCATCTAAAGCATGCTAATAATCAACATGAAATACAACTAAGCCGTTCCTTATAGCAACATACAAGTAATTATCATTCACGCAGATTTCATGCACAATAATAACACATGTAAATAAATCAGTACAGGATAAAACACTTATCTTTAAACAAGAATTTCACAACCATAGACTGACTATTCCAAATCTCAACATCTAGTCACCCCCAAGCTGAGGCTAGTATTCCAAAAAAGAGGGTGGTATCTCACAGTCCACTAGCAACTCATAAATCTCATAACCCAACTTATATTCTCCTACATTTATCTTGATATTTCCACCAACTCTCTTCCTCTTGACCTACACAACCCAAGGAATGCACTATTAGTTTATCAGGGATCACCCAAGGGATGCATCATCTGTTTATCAGGGTAACCCAAGGGGTGTACCATCTGTTTATTAGGGTTAACCCAAGGGATGTACCGTTCGTTTATCAGGGATATCCCAAGAAATGTGCCATTCATTTACCAGGGTCTCTCTGGCATAGGTAACTAGGAATCTCTCAGCTGGGAACTCAAGGGAACTTGTTTCTAGGAAAACTATCAACAAACCAACAACAAACACTTGTTTTTTTAGTGAAAATCACGCAAGAGTTCACACTTCCGGCCTGAAAACTAGGCTCTTCATTTCTCTAGCTCCAATTCTCTCTAGTTATACTCCAATTATGATCTAGTTATGCTCTAGAATTTTCCTTCCATGGCCGCACCAAATCCAAGCTCTCTTTCTTCCCTTCTCCAACTGTTGTCCCAACCCATACAAATTCCTCTCTTGTGGATTTTCCTTCTTGACTCACATTCTTCCCCAAGCTGATTTCACTAAACCCCCATGTTCCCAATAACTGTGGGACGTGACCACTCACACCCACCCTCTTACATACATTCAATGATTGGATATGACTCTGAGATGTGGTTCCAGAACTCTAGCTGCTCAAAATGGAGACTTGCATTCTGTTTTATTCAAAATTGTCAAAAATTTGCGGGTACTCTTCCTGCATGTTTTATTTATGCTCCCATGTAGCATCTTCAAGACCATAGCAGGTCCATTGAACCTTTACCATCCCTATGGATTTTTTCCTAATAACCTTGACTTTCTGGTCCAAGATGTGTACTAGTTCCACCTGGATCACATTCCAATCAATTATGTGGTTATGATCAGGTGCATACTTCTTAGGATACATGAAATACATTATGAACTCTTATGGATGTAGGAAATGCTAGCATATATGAAATTGGTCCTATATTTTCTAATATTTCAAAAGGTGCACAATATCTTGCTTCCAACTATGACAAACTTCCTAATCTTATCAAACTTCTCTTTTTATTTACTTTTAAGAACACACGTTCTCCCACTTTAAAATCTCTGAAAACTCTGTTCTTATCTGCATAACGTTTCTACCTATCCCGGGAAACCTTTAAATTCTGCTTTGTTTTTTCCATCTACTCTTCCATTTATTTTTAACAAATATGGCCCAACAACTGCTTTGTCTGTTGGATTATCCAAACTCACCGGGGTGTTACATTTTCTTCCATACAATGCTTCAAACAAAATCATATTCAATGAGGTTTGATACCCATTATTGTAGGAAAATTCAACTAAACGAATATAATATTCCCACTTTGATGGCTGATCCATCACATACATTGAAAGCATGTCCTCAATTATCATGTTATTCCTTTTGGTTTTCCCATCTGACTCTAGATGATATGCTGTACTAAGATTCAAATTTGTTCCAAATCCTTTGAAAAAACCTTTCCAAAAATTTGAAGTAAAATTTGGATCTCTATTCGAAACTATTTTCTTAGATACTCCATGTAACCTGTCAACTTCCTTCATATAAATTTCTGCGATATTTGTTTCCTTATGTGTAGTCTTTACTGGAATAAAATGTGTTTATTTAGTCAATTTATCCACCACCATCATGATGGAATCATGCTGCTTCACTGTTATGGGTAGCTTAGTAATACAATCAACTTTGACTACTTCCCACTTCCATTATGGAATGGGAAATGGCTGTAGCAAACCTGTTGGGTGTCTATATTTTTTCTATATACATCTAACTATTTAATTAGCCACTTCTTTCTTCATTCCAGGCCAAACGTACTAACTTCTTATTGCTACAATTGTATTTTGATATCCTAGGTGTTCGACATATGGCACACAATGCATTTCCTTTAGAACTACATTTTTCAGCTCATTAGAATTCAACACATATACTTTTCCCTTGTACATGATGATTCCATCCTCTTTCAGCTCATAGGAATTTAACATCTACTGAAATTTACCTTGCTGTAATGTTTCTCTTACTTTCACATATTTCTAATCTGAATTTGCTGTTGCAATAATTTGATCTTTCAAATCTGTCATGTACATGCTGATGAATTCCACATGCACTTCATGATCTCTCTTGCTGAGCGCATAAGCCACTTGATTTTCCTTTCCCTTTATATGCTTAATTTCAAAGTCATATTCACTCATAAATTCCATCCATCTAGTTTGTCTGACATTTAGTGTTTGCTGTCCAAACAAATGTTTCAGGCCACAATGGTCTGTTCTTAGTTCAAATTTCTTACCCATATGGTAATTCCTCCACATTTTTACTGCATGTACTATATCTTCCAACTCCAAGTCATGTGTAGCATAATTTCTCTCATGCTCTTTTAATTTTATAGATTCATAGCATACTATATTGTCCCTTTGACTGAGGACTCCACTGAGTCCTTCCTTGCATGCATCAATGCACACAAAAAAATCTTCATTTGGATATGAAATATTTAGTATTGGTGCACTTGTCAATATTTCCTTTATCTATTGAAAACTCTCTTCACACTTGGAAGTCCATTCGAATTTCACTCCATTCTTTTGAAAAGAAGTGATTGGACTTGCAATCCTTGAGAACCCTTTTATGAATCTTCAGTAATAATCAGAATCACCCATGAATGACCTAACCTCTGTCACATTCTTTGGTTTTGGCCATCCTCTAATGGCCTCTATATTCTCAAATCAAATTCTATCCTTGCTTTTGAAATTACATGCCCCAAGTAGCAAATCTTCTTTTGGTAAAATATGCACTTACTTAGCTTAACATACAATTTATGCTCTCTTAAAACTTGCAACACTTTTCTTAAATGTTTCTCATGTTCTTCTTTTTATTTATAATAGATGAGGATATCATCTAAGAACACAATCACAAACTTTTCCAGGGACTCCCTGAATACTCCATTCATTATGAACATAAAAACTATTGGGGCATTTGATAGCCCAAATGACACTACCATGAATTCATAATTCCCATATCTTGTTCTGAATGTTGTCTTGCTGATATCTTCTTCCTTTATCCTTACTTGATGATAGCTGGATCTCAAGTCAATCTTCAAAAATATTCTTTCACCTTTCAGTTGGTTAAACAAATCATCAATTCTTGGCAAAGGATACTTATTCTTTATGGTAACCTTATTAAGCTGCCTGAAATCAATACACAACCTCAAGGTTCCATCCTTGTTTTTCACAAAAAGAACCGAGGGTCCCCAAGGTGACACACTTGAGTGTATGTACCCCTTCTTCAATAGTTCCTCAAGTTGCATATGCAACTCTTTTAGTTCTGGTGTACCCATTATGTAAGGTGTCTTAGCCACTGGGGCAACTTATGGCACCAAATCAATAGAGAAACCAATGTCTCTTTTTGGTGGAAGTCATGGAATTTCTCGAAAAACATCTTCAACATCCTTCAAAATAGAATGTTATTCAATGCTCACCACCCTGTATTTGGCCACCTCCTCCATATAGGTTGAAAACATCTGAAATCCTTTCCTGAAGCTCTTCTTCAACTACATATCCGAAATCTCTCTAATAGCTACAAATCTTGGAATCCCTTGAATCTTGCCTTGATACCCTTCCTCACCAAGACACGTGATTGTGTTGTTGTAACAATCTAGGACAACATGATGTTTCTCCAACGAATCCATACCAATTAGACAATCATATGAACCCAATGTTATGATGCTTAAATCCACCCTTGTATTGATTCCATTCATGTTTATCAGACAACATTTAACCAACTCATTAATTTTCCTCTTAGCACATGTGGCTAACTGAACTAACCAATATTTCTTATGCTTACTTCTTTGCAAGTGAAATATTTCAACGATGTTAGTATTTATGTAACTATGGCTAGCTCCTGAATCAATTAAAATTGTTATGGCATCATTATTGATCTTACCTTCCTATTCAATCACTGGAGATTGATACTCTGCCTGCTTGTTATCCAAGACTGCATAAATCCTTGGCATGCTTCCCCCATGTCTTCCACTCTTTTAGCCTCTTGAATGTTGTGTAAAGTCCCCATTCTTTCTCCATTGTGAGGGAAATCCTTATGTAGATGATTTCCCCTACATCCTCAACATTGCACCGACTACTGCCTTGGGGTTTTTCCAAATGAATCTGCAATCTTGTGTTCATTTTGTGCGACTTGAATCTGTTGATTCGCTTGGAAATTATTCCTGAAAAAGGGTGTCTTAAAACCCTTTTGACTTTGAACCTTCTTATCCTTTATCTTATCATTCCAAGCTTTTTTGAAAACTGGTCTTCCTTTGCTTTGTTCATATAGATGTCTTTCTCTCCTTATGGTTTCCTCTAGGGTTTTGGGGTTGTCATATTGAATCTTATCATTGTAGAAAGAGGGTAACCCACTTAGAAACCTATGGATTTTGATTTTCTCATCCTTGATGAAGTCAAAATACTTCAAAAATTCAAAGAACCTCTTCTCATATTCCTCCATTGACATGGTTTCCAACTTGAGTTCAAAGAACTCTTTCATCTTTCTTTCATAGTAATGATCGAACAAATATTTATCTTGGAAATATCCCTTGAAATTTCTCCATGCAATTCTTTTCTCATCAAGGTTATTGGATTTCTTAAGTTGATCCCACCACATGGCCGCCTTCCCTTGCAAGTGGTAGGTGTAAATTATAGCTTCTACATAGGAGGGGTAATCATGCAACTGGAAATATTTCTTCATTTCCAACAGCCAGACCTTCACCTCTTCTCCTTTCATGTGCTCACTGTTATCGCACAATTTGTACTTTGATAGTAGGAAAGGTTAAAGAGGAGAAAATTGGAGTAACTGGAGATTAATCCTATCATTGTCACCTCAATAGGATGTCTCTTTCTATTTAGGGTGGTAGGCCCAGGGGAGACGTCCCCGGTGACTTGGGGTTTTGAGAAGGAAAAGTGAAAATAGCTAGGTAAAGGTCCCCTCTCACAAGTCCAGTTTAAATAACCAATAAAGAGACAATATGCCAGAAGTGTACCTACCTGGAACAAAGCAACATGAAAACTATATATTTTCAAGAGCACTTGCTAGTTAGCACTTCATAAAACCATTAAATTTCTTAAATAAAGCAATTTGCTGAATATGATGAAGTAAACAAAAATCTTATAACAACAATGTTTATAGAGCAATACTTCACATAAAATGTCTTGAAACTAGCTTCAAAATGACTAAAAACCATTAAACATTGAAGTCATAATATTAGCATTTGATAGAAGCATATAAGACAAAGTATAATTCAGCCTTTACAATTGTTTTATGAGCTTTTAATTCTTCATTAAATGGCTATAACTTACTTTAGTAACAAAAACAAGTAGTTTAGTAGATCAAGCTATTCTAGGGTTAGACAGTGTTAGTAGGTTGTTCAAAGAACATGTTTTGAAGGTTGTGTTGATCAATTACTCAATGGACGACTTAGACTAGTGATTTCCTAGGGAAAATGGAGTCAATAAAGTGGAAAAAAATGTTGAATAAACATGATGATAATAGAAGATCCAAAGATAAGAGGGGTTGATGCATGAAGTGTTGGTAAGCCAATGCTTCAACCACCAAACCCTAGGGGAAAATGACTACTAAGGTGTAGGTAACCCTAGGCCTTAGTATATTTTCCTCCCTCTTTAACTGAAAGATGAAGCAAGTGAAGACTAAGATGAAGCAACAAGTGCTAGGGTGTTGCAATGGCAAGGTCCTTAGCAATGGCTTCAAGAAAAACAACTCCTTGGCACATTCTAGTAGGTGGATAGTAATTGAGATAAGGATAATAACATGTGCTTAATCTCCTAGGGTTTTAAGCTAGAAATTTCATAATATTTAGCAAAATGAAAAGTAAAGATACTATAACCATCCAAAAGAAAGAAGAATTGCAAAATTTTACTTACATTCACCAAGAATAATCTAGCATATCACCTAGTTGTAGACTTTCCACCAAGAAAATGCCCCAAAACACCAAGATTGGCCTTCCTTCAACAAGTGCACACTAAATTTCAGTCACAAAACCCTAAGTAGGGTGAAAATTTCAGACCTCACAAGTGTGAGTGAAAGATTATGAAAAATAAGAGGTGATTTCCCCTTATTTATATAATATTGATGACCAAAATTAGGTCAAAAAGGCTGACATGGCCCGTTACAAATAATATCCAGTTTTTACATTAAATTTCACAAATAAACCCTAAAAAAAGTTGCTAAGGTGACATTATTCCCTTCTAGGGTGATGTTAGGCCCTTTTTGGGCAATGTTGGCCTCCTGGAGTAAAACATTAGGCCTTCTTGGGCCTCAAGAACCTGCCACACGTGCCACTTGACACAAAACTACCTCCAAAACATCCCAAAATGATGGATGACGTCATGGGTGACCTGGGTGATGTCATGGGCCTTCCAAGGCCTACATCATGGTGGAAAGGGCACAACCCCCTGGGTCTAGGCCTTCCAGGCCACCCCTGGTGAAACATCCTCCTCTCTCTTTGGTGCAATCCTATGATCTGTCTCTACCCCCTGTTGGGGTCTCAACATCCATCTGGTTGGATTTTATCCCCATGGAGGTCCGAAATAATCATCTCCCCATGTGTACCTGTCCATTGGGTGTGACCCTGCAACATCAATAGATACACCCTCCATGGGATCATAAGTCATAGGGATCATAACAATGCCAATCAAATCTAATCATCAAGTTATTAAACATGTGCATAAAATCTCCTTTACTCGTACAAGTTCTCAAAGACATTATGCTAATCTGCAAGCCAAGAATGTCGCTAGGACGTCCTATTAGGATAATGCTCATTGGATGTGGGATGTTTCCGGGAGAATTCAAATCTAGGACATGTGAGTGGATGAGGTGGTAAGGGATGTCTAGGCAATGGGTGCAATGATAGAAGGGAAATGTATGGCTTACCTGTGGCTACCTTTGAAGAGGGTGAGATGCATCTGTCATGGATGAAAATGTTTCCAAACCCATTCATGCTTTTCATATTTTATTCTTATTGATTTTTCTTTCAAGAGGTTAGTTAGGGGACACTGCCCTGGTGTAGTGATGAGTGGTGGAGATGTTACCCACAATAATTTCACGGAAATGAGAAGGTTAGATCATGATGATATCCCCTTTCTCTTGGCTATGCCACCAAGAGCCACTACCCTGGCGTGGTGACTAGCGGTTGATAGTGTCATACCGCTACATGCCCATGGAATTAATAGGCTGGATCGTGATGAGACCCCCTATCCTCTTACTAGGTATTGTTTTATTATTTGTTATGGGTCCCTCTGTTTCTTGCTGAGAAGATTTTTATTGCTTTCTTGGGGATCCCTGGGTGAAGCATCTCAAGGTTTCATTCTTTTGGATTTTATCTTTGTTGGCAGGTTTACAGTTGGGACTAATCTTGTCATTGATGGCAAGAACAACAATGGCAAGAACAACGATGACAAACAGGCTTGGAAGACATCGTAAGTCTAGACAGCAGGAGCACACAAATGGAGGACATATCTCGGGAGTTAGATCCGAGCGCAGGGTCTGACCATCATTGGATCCAAGAGAACCTGCACGTTCTTTAAAGTGCAAGGAGAAGTGGGCTTACAAAATCCCGAAAGCAGGAGGACCGTCCATCTTCGAGAAGGACACGAGGTCACAGATCAAAATTTCGCTGAATGAAAGGTCAAAGGCACGAGGTGCTCTATCCTTCACGAAACGTGAAATGATCTAAGCCATCGGATCGAGGAGAAATCTGGACCGTCAATCTAAGAAGGACACATGGCGAAATCGCGATAAGATTAGGACCGTTGGTTCCATAGGACACGTGGCGCAATCTTGCAAGGACAAGTGTCAAGTTGATTTGGCATCTCCAGCCACTGGAAATCTCAAATCTGAGTGACATGTGGAAGCCACTCAACTCATGACATGCCATCGAGTGACGCAAGAATGACGTTACTCGGGGATTTTGACTTCAGGAGTTTTAGCTTCATCACTCCCCCAAAATCCCGAAGGCTGAAGTCCCGGGGAGGAGGATAGACATTGGATCAATGAGAAATCTCGACCGTTGATCTGGAGAGCAAAGTGCTCATTTGATTGGCGAGTGGTCATAACTCATGGCCACATCATCGAGAGTTGGAGTGAGGAGCTAGAGTAGCACAGCTCCATTTCGGGGTTCGCAATATGAGGAGTCAAGGAAACTCACGGGAGAATCCCTAAAAGGAGAAATCACAAAGCGCCTTATAACGTAGGGTGTGGTCACTGCAGGTGGTCACATTGTCAAGAGATGGAGAGCAGAGCTCGAGAAGCCAAGCTCTATTTAGGAGTTTGCGACAAGGAGAGTCGAGATGACTCTTCACAGAATCCCCAAAATGCGAAATGCAAAATTCATTTTCAGACTTGGGCTCGGGTCACCGCTGGTGGTCACATGAATGGAAGGAGCTAGTAGTTAAGCTCCATTTTAGAGTTTTGTGATTCGATGTTTTTGGAAGCAACACACGACAGAAATGCCAAAATACGAAATCGTGAAACACTCTCGTGCTTGGCCCCTAAACATAACTTATGGTCACATCGACGAAGGATTAAGGGAGGAGCTAGCATGAATCTAAGCCCCATTTCGAAGATCGAGACTTGGAGAGTTGAGATGCCTCGCAACAGGAATTCGTGATACACAAAATCGCAAAATACCTTTTGAACAAGCCCTTGGTCATGGCCAACGATCACGTGAAAGGAAGTGGCTTAGTGAGAAGAGCTAGCGCGCACTGTGAATTTTTTTTTCAGAAAGGGAAAATGTGCGAAAGGATGAGATCATGCAAGTTCTTTCTATGGTGTAACTGCTAGAGACCACTGATGGTTTCAACCTATCAACTGGAGTAGCTATAGAGTGATCGCTAGAGGAGCTGAAGAGTCTCGACTACCAGAGAGGATAAGGAATCTTAGAATAACACACAGTGATGATGAACGCATGAGCATAACCACCAGGGAAGATGAAGAGTTGTTGTGATGATCAAGACAGGTGTTGGCATGATGTGTCATGCAGAGCAGAGAAGAGATGGAGTGCTCTAGGAGAGCCTTTTGGGTATGAGGGGAGAAGCTGTCTGTGCATAGGACCATAAGGGTATATATGTGGCACAACGCATAGAGAACATGTTGCGGTTGTGAGTGATGCATGCATGTAGAAGCATGATGTGTAGGAGTTGAAGCTTAAAATAATAAAATAACAGAGATGCATATCCGTGAGAAGAAGAGAAACTTGAGGTGTGCATGCTAAGATAGAGGAGAAGACCAGAAATCTGAAGAGGATGCAAGTAGGAAGACACTGATGGAGGCAGAGCAGAGAAGCACAACAGAACAATGATAATCCTGGTAAGCCAATGACAACTATTGAATCACTGTAATAAATTCACAGAAAGAAAATTTTTATATTTCAGGGTGGTTGGGAGGTGCTTGGGAGGACTGTTGTCCTTAGAGTTTCAAGCAGGTGCTTGAACGTAGGGAGTTAAATCTTCCATCTAGGTGTAGCCAGAGAAACTAGGGTGGAAGGGTGGTGTAAGGGATAACATTGGTTATCTGATATACAGGTCGATGTCTGTATGACTAGAAGTTGGTGCTGGAACATTCAGGGAGTTGGTACTTCCTTCTAGTGGGTGCTAGAGAAACCAGAGAGTTGGTGCTATCAGCAAGTAGCAGCATGCAAAACATAGGTGTTAGACTCATTATGAGTTGGAGCTCATAAGAATGATAATGTACATAAATTAATTGTCATATAAAGAAGAAGAGGCTTTCACCCTTTTTGGGTTTCCTTAGGAATATCTGTCTCTATACTATACATGTGTGTGATTGATGTTGAATACTCTACTGCTTATATATTGTGATCATCATTGAGAGTTCTGTAATGAATTTAAAAATGGATATAATTGTTTAAGCACAGCAACAACTGATTCACCCCCCCTCTCAGTTGTCCAACAATTGGTAACAGAGCTGGCCCTTTTTATCTAAGGGTAGATCCTAGAGCTTAAACATGTCAAGCCAGGAAGAAACTTCAACCAATAAGGCCCCTCTGTTCAATGGAACAAACTTTGCCTTCTGGAAAGTTAGAATGAGAACCTACATAATGGCTTTAGGTGCAGATGTCTGGGATGTGGTAGAGACTGGTTATGTAAAGCCAATTATACTAGCTAATAAGGACAACAAGCTAGAATTCAGCTTCAACGCTAAGGCTATGAATTCTATCTTGAGTGGGCTTGCAGAAGCATAATTTCTAAAATTTATGCACTTAGAAACTGCCAAAGAAATGTGGGACAAACTCATTAGCAGTTATGAAGGTAATGAGAAGGTAAAGGACGCCAAGCTTCAAACCTACAGAGTACAGTTTGAATAACTGAAKATGAAAGAGGATGAAACTGTTGGAGAGTACTTTCTGAGAGTTGAAGAACTGGTAAATGCAATGAAAGCACTTGGTGAAAAAATGGAGGAACCCTCTTTAGTTCAGAAAATTTTGAGATCTCTACCAGATAGGTTCAACCCGAAGGTCTCTACTATAGAAGAACTTAATGATCTAAAATCCTTGGCGTTTGATCAACTTCTAGGAACGTTGACTGCATATGAAATGAGAATATTTAAAGATAAACCCACCTCCAAAGAAGCATCATTTAAAGAAGACAAGAATGAGGATTATGAGCCTGATGAAATTGAAGAAAAATTTGTGAGAAGACTGAAGAAGGGATCATGCAAATACAAAGGTAAACTGCCTTTCAAATGTTTCAACTATGGTAATATAGGTCATTTTGCAAATAAATGTCCTCACAAAAGAAAGGATCAGACATATGATGATGAGGAGAAGCACAAACACATAAATTTCTTTAAGGAGAATAATTTTAAGAAGAAAAGTCTTTGTGTAAACAATGATGATGATCCTTCAGATGATGAAGACAATGAATCCTCTATTGAAGATAAACTAAATGATTTCATGCTTATGGCCAAAGAGGATTATGATAATAAAAGCACAAGAAGTGATGCTAATGAAGAAGAAGCTGTGGTTGATATGGAAGGAGAACTGATCAGTGCACAGGAAGAGATTGACAGAATCAAAATTAAGAAGATAAAACAAAAAAGATTGCTGATACAGTTCAATAAAGGCAGTAAAGAACCTGATAAAGACTTTGTCCTACTAAAAGTGGAATTAGAAGAGGCAAATAAAATCGAAGACATTCTGAAACAACAGTTATCCGAAAAGAAGGCAAGATGTGAAGCTCTGGAAAAGGAAGTAGTGAAAACTATGAAAGAGTTGGAGAAGTTCAAAGCATTATATATCCAAAATCTTCCAAGCATTAAAGCCTCAAAAGGATTAGCCACCATTCTGAATCAGCAAAGGAATCCAAATTTGAAAACTAGTCTAGGTTATGAAGAAGGATCAAGTAGTGGTCAACCAAGCAACAAAGAACCCATCAAGTTTGTCAAATCAACATTCATTAACAATAATGAACCTGCAGAAACAAAGGAAGATAATCAACCACCAAGAAGGAGTGAAGAAAAAGGTGCCAGAACTGAATCTGTAGAACAAATAAATAATACACCCTCTACTCAAGGAAATCATCAACATGAAAGAAATCGACCTGCTCAAAGAAGGCAACCATTTTCTAGGTACAAAGGATTTTTCTATGGATATTGTTTTTTCTATTCTAGCTTTGGTCACAAAGCTGTAAACTGTTCTTTAAGATTTAAATATGGGCAATCAAAATATTCAAGGAATAGATATCTGCCGCAACAAAGAATGAGACAACCAAGTAACAAACAATCACAGACTGCAAATAATGTGATGGCTGGAAAAAGGACACAGGTTAAGCATAAAAATCGCTATGATCTTTTATTCAATGAACCAGAATGTTACACCTGCCATAATTTTGGACATAAAGTTGCAGACTGTCGCTTAAGGAACTACAAGCCAGATTTGAATCCCTCTGCTGAAAATGTCAAGGTTTGGAAGATGAAAGAAAATGACAAGTGTGGATTAGTGCTGTCAACCCAAAGACAACAGAACCCCTGGTATATTGACAATGGTTTCTCCAAACATATGACGAGAGACAAAGGTAAGTTTCTATCTCTAAGTGAAAGCAAATCAGGAAACACAACCTTTGGAAATGATGCTCCAGGTAAAATCAAGGGTAAAGGGATGGTGAGTCTAAGTAATGGCAAAGGAAAATCCCATAATGTTTTGCTTGTAGATGGGCTGAAACATAATCTTCTTAGTGTAAGTCAAATGTGTGACAGAGGATGTGAAGTGGTGTTCACTTCCAAGGACTGCAAGATAAAGTCTGTAAACTCAGGACAAGTAGTGGCTAAAGGCATAAGGACAAAAAATAATGTATATGTGTTGAAAGAAGATAGAGAAGAGTGTCATCTAAGAAAAAATGACGAGAGATGGTTATGCCATAGGAGACTTGGACATCTAAACTTTGACCACTTAATCAAGCTCAAAAATCTTGAGGCAGTAAAAGATCTTCCGAGAATATCAAAGCCACAAGATTCTATGTGTAAACCCTGCGAAGTAGGAAAGCTAACCAGGACACAATTTAAATCCAAGAGATCTACTTCAACAAAGAAACCACTCCAACTAGTTCATATGGATTTATGTGGACCATCAAGACAGGAAAGAACAGGGAAAGAAAACTACTTCATGCTGATCATTGATGATTACTCCAGACTTACTTGGGTTTCCTTTCTCAAGGAAAAAACTGAAGCATTTGAGAAATATAAAATATTTAAGGCTCTAAATGAGAATCAAATAGGCAAGAGGTTAAAGGTAGTAAGATCATACAGAGGAGGTGAATTTATGTCAAGTGAGTTCAAGGAATTCTGTGATAAACATGGGATCAAGAGAGAATACACAATTCCAAAAACTCCACAACAAAATGGAGTAGTTGAGAGGCAAAACAGAACAATGCAGCAAATGGCCAGGTCAATGACGAATGAGAAGAACATTGGTCAAACCTACTGGGTATAAGCAATACACACAACAGTCCATGTTAATAACAAAGCCCACCTCAGACCACACACTGACAAGACACCTTATGAACTATGGTATGGGAGACCTGCTTCAATCAAACACTTCAAAGTCTTTGGGAGTAAGTGTTACATAAAGAATAATGCCGAGAACCTTGGCAAGTATGATGACAAGGCTGATGAAGGCATCTTCTTAGGATATGCTACCAATAGTAAAGGATATAGATTCTTTAATAAAATATTGCACAAATTAGTTTATTACATTGATGTAAAGGTTGATGAAGGAGTTCCAGTAAGGGAGATGAGCAATATTGAGTCTGCCATAGAGGATACAACTGAAGCTAAAGATGAACAGGTCCAAGAATTTGAAAAATAAGACTCCGAGTCAGATGAAGATTCAAATACTCAGGAAGACTCAAATCAACAGACATCATCAAATCCCTCCTCCAGAATTACTCAAAATAATCATCCTGCAAGTCAAATAATTGGTGAGAAAAAAAAAGGTGTACAAACCAGGAGAAGGATAATCAAAGACACCGAGTAATCACATATAGCCTTCTTATCCATGCTGGAACCCAATAATTTTTATGAAGCTAGAAAAGATGACCATTGGTTTAAATCCATGAATGATGAACTTGACCATATTGAGAGAAAAAATACATGAGAGATGGTTCCTAGACTCAAAGGTAAAAATGTCATTGGTTCCAAATGGATCTTTAAGAACAAAATGAATGAGAAGGGACAAGTTGTCAAAAACAAAGCAAGATTGGTCTATAAGGGCTATGCTCAAATAGAAGGACTGGATTTTGATGAAACATTTGCACCAGTAGCAAGACTAGAAGTGATCAGAATATTTATTGCCTATGCTTGTCATAAAAGGTCTAAAGTATATTAAATGGATGTCAAGTCAGCATTTCTAAATGGATATTTAAAAGAAGAAGTCTATATGGAAAAACCCAAGGGTTTTGAACTATCAGATAATCCTGACCTTGTCTGCAAGCTGAAGAAATATTTATATGGGTTGAAACAAGCCTCTCGTGCTTGGTATCACAATCTGGATATGTATCTACAAGACAAAGGATTCAAGAGATGAATAGTTGACAACAATCTATATATCAAAACAGAGGGTAATGACTTGTTCATTGTGTTGGTCTATGTAGATGACATCATCTTTGGATGTAATAATGATTCATTGGTACAATGGTTTGCTTCTTCCATGGAGTCTGAGTTTGAAATGTCTATGATAGGGGAACTATCATTTTTTCTTGGTCTGCAAATTACTCAGAAGTCTGAATAAATGTTTCTTTCTCAAGAAAAATATCTGAGAGAAATGTTGAAAAGGTTTCAAATGGAAGATTCTAAACCTGTGGGCACACCTATGGTTACTGGATGAAAATTAAGCAAGGATGATGACTCACCCGATGTTGATCAAAGTTCATATAGGTCAATGATAGACAACCTGTTATACATGACAACATATCGTCCAAACATAATGCATGTTGTTGGAATGGTAGGAAAATATCAATATGCACCTAAACAAAGTCATTTGCTAGTTGTCAAAATAATATTCATATATTTGAAAGAAACAATGAACTATGGCCTATGGTATCCTAAGAATCAGAATTTTCAATTATCAGTCTACTTAGATGCTGATTGGGTTAACTGCATGGATGAAAAGAAAAGTATGAGTGGAGGTGCGTTCTTCTTAAGAGATTCTCTAGTAGAGTGGTTGAGTAAAAAGCAAGGTTCCATTTCTTTATCAACTATGGAGGCATAGTACATTGCTGCTGCTACTTGTTGCACTCAAGTATTATGGATGATTCAGACGCTTGTAGACTTGTAGGTAAAATATACTGCACCGATCCCAATTCATTGTGATAACACAAGTGCCATAAGTGTGTCAAAGAATCATGTGTTCCACTCCAAGACCACGCATATTCCCATAAAATACCATTTTCTGAGAGAGCAGGTAACCAATCAAATTATTTAGGTTCATTACATTTCAACCACAAAACAAATTGTAGACATCTTTACTAAACCCCTAGCCAAAACACCATTTGAATATCTCCGTCAGAAGCTGGGTGTCATCCCGTCTCACACCTAAGAGAGTCCATCCTATTAGGGGGAGTAGGTGTTGGTTGAATATCCGATAACTCTGACGAGTACTGCAACAACTCAGGGGGAGCATGTTTTCTTTTACATTGATGTCAAAGGGGGAGAAAAGGAGTGGTCCATACTGGATGCTATAGCGGGGGGTCCAAACATATTAGCGCAACCATTTAAGGTTGCCATCAATGCCAAAGGGGGAGATTGTTGGCAGGTTTACAGTTGGGAGTAAGCTTGTTATTGATGGCAAGAATAACGATGACAAATAGGTTTAGAAGATGTCATAAGTCCAGATAGGAGGAGCGCACAAATGGAGGATAGATCTCAGGCATTAGATCTGAGTGTGGGGTCTGACCATCGTTGGATCCAGGAGAACTGGGACGTTCTTTAAAGTGCAAGGAGAAGCAGGCTTACAAAATCCCAAAAGCAGGAGGACTATCCATCTTTGAGTAGGACACAAGGTCATAGATCAACATTTCGTTGACTGAAAGGTCAAAGGAATGAGGTGCTCTATCCTTCCAACTCGCGAAACACGAAATGACAAAATGATCTAAGTCGTCGGATCGAGGAGAAATTTCGACCGTCGATCCAAGAACACATGGAGAAATCGCGATAAGATCAGGACCGTTGGTTCCATAGGACACGTGGCACAATCTTGCAAGGACAAGTGTCAAGTTGATTCAACATCTCCGGTCACTGGAAATCTCAAATCTGAGTGACAAGTGGCAGCCACTTGGCTCATGACATGTCATTGAGTGACACAAGAATGACGTCACTCAGGGAGTTTGAATTCAGGAGTTTTAGCTTCATCACTTCCCTAAAATCCTAAAGGATTAAGTCCTGGGGAGGAGGATAGTCGTTGGATCAATGAGAAATCTTGACCGTTGATATGGAGAGAGAAGTGATCGCTTGATTGGCGAGTGGTCATAACTCATGGTCACATCGTCGAGAGTTGGAGGGAGGAGCTAGAGCAGCCAAGCTCCATTTCAGGGTTCGCAATATGAGGAGTCAAGGAAACTCATGGGAGAATCCCCGGAAGGCGAAATCATAAAGCGCCTTATAACATAGGGTGTGGTCACTGCCCGTGGTCACATTGTCGAGAGATGGAAATCAGATCTTGAGAAGCCAAGCTCCATTTCAGAGTTTGCGACAAGGAGAGTCGAGCCGACTCTTCACAGAATCCCCGAAACGCGAAATGCGAAATGCATTTTTGGACTTGGTCCCGGGTCACCGCTGGTGGTCACATGAATGGAAGGATCTACAAGTTAAGCTCCATTTCAAATTTTTGTGATTCAAGGTTTTTGGAAGCAACACACGACAAAAACGCCAAAAAAAGAAATTGCGAAACACTCTCGTGCTTGGCCCCTGGTCATAACTTATGGTCACATCGAAGAAGTCTTAAGGGAGGAACTAGCATGAAGCGAAGACCCATTTCGGAGATCGGGATTTGGAGAGTCAAGATGCCTCACAACAGGAATTCATGATATGCGAAATCGTGAAATACCTTTTGAACAAGCCCTTGGTCATGGCCGACGATCATGTGAAAGGAAGTGGCTTAGCTAGAAGAGCTAGCGTGCACCGTGAATTTTGTTTTCAGAAAGGGAAAAGGTGCGAAAGGATGAGCTCACACAAGTTATTTCTCTAGTGTAACTGCTAGAGACCACTGATGGTTTCATCTTGTCAACTAGACTAGCTGTAGAGTGATCACCAAAGGAGTTGAAGAGTCTCGACTACCAGAGAGGCTAAGGAATCTTAGAATAACGCACATTGATGATGAACGCATGAGTGTAACCGCTAGGGAAGATGAAGAGTTTTTTTGATGATGAGGACAGGTGTTGGCATGATGTGTCATGCAGAGCAGAGAAGAGATGGAGTGCTCTAGGAGAGCCTTTTGGGTATGTGGGGAGAAGCCATCTGTGCATAGGACCAGAAGAGTATATATGTGGCACAACACATAGAGAACAAGCCGCGATTGTGAATGATGCATGCATGTAGAAGCATGATGTGCAGGATATGAATCCTAAAAGAAGAAAAGAACAGAGATGCATATCTGTGAGAGGAAGAGAAACCCGAGGTGTGCATGTTGAGACAAAGGAGAAGATCAGAAAGTTGAAGAGGATGCAAGTAGGAAGACACTGATGGAGGTAGAGTAGAGCATCATAACAGAATAGTGATAATCCTAGTAAGCCAATGACAACTATTGAATCACTGTAATAAATTCACAGAAAGAATTTTTTTATATTTCAGGGTGGTTGGGAGGTGCTAGGGAGGACTGTTGTACTCAGAGTTTCAAGTAGGTGCTTGAACGCAGGGAGTTATAGCTTCCATCTGGGTGTATCCAAAGAAACCAGGGTGGCAGGGTGGTGCGAGGGAGAACATTGGTTCTCTGATATACATGTCAGTGCATGTATGACTGGAAGTTGGTGCTTCCATCCAGTTGGTGTTGGAACATTCAGGGAGTTGGTACTTCCTTCTAGTGGGTGCTAGAGAAACCATAGAGTTGGCGCTCTTAGCAAGTAGCAGCTTGCAAAACAGAGGTGGTAGCCTCATTATGATTTGTCGCTCATAAGAATGATAATGTACATAAATTAATTATCATATAAAGAAGAAGAGGCTTTCATCCTTTATGGGTTTCCTCAAGAATATATGTCTCTGTACTATACATGTGTGTGATTGATGTTGAATACTCTACTGCTTATCTATTGTGATCATCATTGAGATTTCCGTAATGAATTTAAAAATGGATATAATTGTTTAAGCATAGTAACAACTAATTCAACCCCCCTCTCAGTTGTCCAACAATCTTTTGCCAACTAATTTGACCCTCTGGGCCTTTAGCCCTTTCTTCCCATAAGGTAAGGTACAACCCTTAGATATTTGGCCAACCCAATTCCCAGAACAATGTAATGGGATGGATGAGTGGGAAAAAGATGAAAAGTGGTAAGTATGGTGGGAGCGGACAATGGCCTTTCATGAATCCCCCCAGTGGCAACTCAAACCTTATGCATACCAGCTTACTAGGGCATCCTGTCATTCCCCCCAGGTATGGTCAAGTGGAAAAGCATAAGGTCCAAGCACACGTTAGAAGAAAAAATAATTAAATTCACATATTCAAAGGTTTTGAGGATCAGAGTGACACATACCATGATACCCGAACTCATTACCTCATGGAGGAAGACCCATCTTTGCTACAAGACCAGACCAATATGATGGATGTTGCTGCTGCTGAAAAAGTGGAGGTGCTAAAGAATGAAAGGATGAGCCCTCCAAGGCCATTCTCAAGTCGATTTGGCTCTTGGTACTCCATGTCTAGGACTCGTGGGCCTCGAGACATAATCTCCTTAGTTATCCCTAGGTTAGGGGATAACACTCACCACTGAAATTTGGTGGCTTAATATTCCTGAGTTCCCCTTGCAAGATCTCTTCCTAAGGTCTTCTTATTTTCCTCTGAACAAGAGACACACTTGGGATGCTCCCTAGACCTGAACTTGCATGAGTTATTCTGGTGGAATTTCTTGGAGAATGATGACGTCTACTCATGGTTATTGACTTCCTATCATTCCCATGATCATCTCTTTTGCTATGGGATCTTGATGTTGATACTTGTCTAGCACTAGTTTCTTTTTTGGTGCCAAAGTCCTTGTTAAATTGCTTCTGTAGAATATTTAGGATTTGAAGTATCTCTTCTTGAGCCTTCATGATCATATGATTAACATCTCTATAGCTCTACACTTATTTTTGCAGGCTTATCATAGTTACGATTCCCCACTTGTCTCTTCTCCCATTAGACTCGGTCTCAAAATTACCCATGTTGGAATGCATACCTCCAATTCATTCTTCATGGATGTAAAACCATTGAGCATCCTCCATGTTTCTAGTTCTCATGTAGGAACTAAAATATACTTTTATGTATCTCTAATTCTGCAATAATGTGCATGCAATAGTTGTTTGTTAGAATTAAGTGTATATTTATCAATTAGATTATAGGTAATTCTTCATTTTAAGTTATTAAGAATATTAATGCACTACTCTTAAGTAGGATTCCTTAAATGCACTCATTTTCGAAAAAAATATCCAATGAATGTCCTCATGCCTCAAACTGAGTTTTGAGCGAATAGTTACAACAATCACAAGTTACAATTTCCACTATTTTGTTGCTACATAATTCACTTTTATCACTTTTGAAGAAAAATATAGTGCCCAGATCAAAATGAAGGGTCTACAAATCTCTTCTTCTTCTCAATATATTTCCAACGACTATTCGTTTTACCCAATCCGAGCCCCGAGCTAGAAGTTATGGTGGAAAAACAATGAAGGAATATTCATTGGCACATGCAACATAGTAGCAACGCTCAACAATCGTCTGATCATTTCTTGATTAGATATTCATTGTTGATCTATCTTAATAATTCATCATGGATATAAGTCATATCTCTTCTTCATACCTTCTATGAACCCATCACCAACACTTAGCTTTTATTTCCTTCGTGGACTCACAGACTCATAAACTTGTAACTTCCTTTCATAGCTTCATCCGAGAGGTCCCAACACTTAGAAATGTTTCCATATTCACAGGCTCATGGACTCACATACTCATAATATTGTAACCTTACTTTCATAAATCTTTTCGAGAAGTATCAACACTTAACCATTTTTCCACTTACCATGGACTCACAGATTAACTCTTAGACAAATTTCCAAGATCTCACCATGGTTTCGTGGGACTGACAGTTGGTCCACTGCATGGCTCCACATCACTTTCCAATTGTCATCACATACAACATGTACCTGCCACCATGGAAACAAATGTATTTCTTCTACCACGTTAGCTGACACGTGGCTTCCACATCATGCCAACATCATTGCATGGAAAAATATCCAATCTTTTTCAATTTAATTATGTTCGAATTTTCTAATGAGGCTCAATTATTCACATTACCCATGGGAGTTCTCTCAATTTTACTATTGTAACTTAAACAAACAAGTTTTAGGAATACTCTAGAAATTAATCCTCTGTGAGTTTCTGCTTCAGCGTTCTGCTAACTCGGCCAATCCAGACTTAGCGTTGAAAACTAGGCTTTGACACCACTTTGTAACGTACCCATCCACCCAGGTTGGGCCACGTCATGCAAACATATCTCTTTATAAACTATGATGCCATGTTTGTAACGTACCTAGCCTCCATATAAGCAACATTACATGCATAATGCACATAAAAACAAAACTTCTGCTAAACTAAAGTAATTCCTTTACTATTAGCCGATTTCCTATAGATTAAAACTACAATTTATAACAGATTTAGCTACAATCTGTAACCATAAATAGATGCATATAAAGCATACTAATATTCAATATGAAATACAACTAAGCCGTTACTTATAGTAGCATATAAGTCATTATCATTCACACAGAGTTCATTCCCAACAATAAAACATGTAAATAACTCAATACAAGATAAAACACTTATCTTTAAACACGAATCATGAAACCAACTGCTTGGGATGGATGTTCCACTCAACCATAAACTTACTGTTCCAAATCTAAACAGTCAATCACCCCCGAGCTGAGGCTAGTAATCCACAAAAGAGGGTGGTCTCTCAGAGTCCACTCGTAGCTCATAAAGCTCATAACCCAATTGATATTCTCCTACAACTATGCCGATCTTTCCACCATCTCTCTTCCTATTCACCTACCCAACTAAAGGAATGCACCATTCATTGAATAGGGATCACCCAAGGGATGTATCATCCATTTATCAAGGTAAACCAAGGGATTTACCATCCACTTATCAAGGTTAACCTACAAGATGTACCATCCGTTTATTAGGGATATCCCAAGGAATGTGCCATTCGTTTATCAGGGTCTCTCTGGCACAAGTAACTATGGATCTCTCAATTGGGAACTCAAGGGAACTTACTTCTATGAAACTATCAACAAACCTACAACAAACACTTGTTTTTTTTGTGCAACTCACACATGAGTTCACTCTTCCGTCTTGAAAACCATACTCTTCAGTTCTCCAGCTCCAATTCACTACAATTACGCTCCAGTTGTGCTCCAAAATTCACCCTCCATGGCTGCACCAACTCTAAGATCTCTTTCTTCCCTTCTCCGACTGTTGTCCCAACCCATACAAATTCCTCTCTTATGGATTTCATTTCGTGACTCACACTAATCCCCAAACTGATTTTACTCAACCCTCATGTGCCCAATAACTATGGGATGTGACCAGTCACACCCATCCTCTTACATGCATTCAATGATTGGATTTCAGAACACTCAATCAACCATCAGAAGGTTCATATACAATTAGAAAGTTTAGGAGAATGAGTTAAATTGATTTACATGGGTAATCCCCCCTTTGACCCCTCTTGGCCATTATCCTAGAATCTCCCCCCTCTTGTGGATTAATTCAACCCCCATATCTTTTCCATGTCCCCTTAGCAACTGGAATCACATTTTTATTATTAAAACATTGAAATACAATTCACATATTACATCGCTTGGCTGTAGCCACATATTGTATCCACATAAACATTAATTAAATTGGGGATTATAATGGGGATGTTACATTACATGTGCACACTAGAAACGATGCTCACAAGTAATATATGCACCGCGGGCGATGCTTGACTGTTTTTTGGGTGCACCGGTAATGGAATTTACTTATTTTTGAAGAAAGTTATTTGGTTGTATTTTTAAATAGATTTCTCATTTACTGATTTTTTCTTTTGTTTTATATATGAGGCTGATGTATTTTATATGTTAATCATGCAGATACATCATCAGAGAGAATAGGAGTAGGAGAAGGAGCAAAGGGTTGACCTGTACAATGTTGTATGAGATTGGAAGGCAAGGGAGAGGGAGAGATATTTGTACCCTCACCCTATTATTGAAACGACCCAATTCCTATTGAGGAATGTAGTCCTCCTTAAGTACTCTGAGGAGGATACATCCATGAAGGGGCAATCTAGGTTCTTGGTGCAACAGATCTGTCAATGGGATGTTGATTGACATGATTTCCATGTCAGTCCTGATCAGTGGAACCAATCCATTGAGATGGATATATACTTTATCACTGGGCTATCCAGGAGAAGGGAGGATTTTCCCTAGTTCTCTGATGTCCCAGTTGGTGTTGCAATAGAGATTCAGCTCATGTACTCGCATAGATATATTGTGGTTGATGTACTTTCGTCAGCTGATTTTCAAGTGTCTTGTGGACATATACAAATCACTTCTTTCAGTGTAGAGGAGGTTAGGTTCATCTCATTATTAGTGACGACCATTGCACAATTTACCAGTGATGGGAAATGCATTAGTTGCACTCTTTTGTATTATGTTGATTCTTTGGTACATAGGCCACATTGTATTAGATGGTCTACCATTTTTTGTGGCATTTTTGTATAGCTCTAGATAGATGTTGTGCTATGATACATGAGAGAGATAAATTCCTTTTTTTTTTAGATTTATTTTGTTTATTTTTTGAGAGGTTTTTGGAGACAAGGCATACTTTTGTTCGTTAGCCTTCTAGGTCGATGAATCAGGTGCGCATGCACATGTGGGACAAGATGATTCCCAAGAGGGGCCAATCAAAATTTCGGGCCATGATTTCCACTGACGCATTGGGGCTACTAGCCAATGAGGCCGATCACATGTTCGTGATGGTGTCGTGTCCTTATGCGGGGTTGGATTGGAAAGGATGTACAAACATTCTCTTCACACCAGATGAGCCACCAAGTGCTAGAGGTAATATTAATGTTTTGTTTAAATTAATCTAGTTCTTTTTTATTGTCTTACTTAATTAGAATAAAATTAATTCTAACACGTTCTTTAACTTGTTTTATTAAATTGTTTAATGAATCTGTTTAACTATTGTTGTGTATTATATATTTTGCAGATATTGTCACATTCATTGGGGACGTGCCTCCTCCCCCACCAACTACATATAAGGAGATTCCAGAGGTCACAACGGGTTAGTGTCCTCGGGTGCAAATACCCGATGACATGCACTGTAGGCCATATACTAGATTCAGGCTAGATTTAGGCAACCGAATCTGTGCACTTCTAGTTGATGTGGGAGTCTGCCCTATGATGATGCGAGACATCAGGGAAGATCCTATGATCTTGGTGCTTTGGAGGGAGATGCCGCATGATATGATGCCTCTTATGCGTCATATCGTTAGAGCTACCATGATACTAGAAACGAGGAGGGATTCTTATGATACACACTCTTCCTCTAGTACCCAATCAAATGATGATGGTGGTCATGATCCTTCTCCACATCCTCCTCCTCCTCCTTCACCTCACCCAGATGAGCAGGAAACACCTATTCTTCCACCGCGTGATCTTCCACTTCCTCTTGATCATCCATCATATTCTCATATTCTACTATAGACCATGCCTCCACTACTATTGTAGATATGATTATCACATCGGCTGGACCATATATGTTATAACGATTATTTGACTTGTTCATGATATATATATATATATATATGGTGCATTTTATTTATTTATTATTATTATTATTTTTCTGTTCATGTTGATGTACTTAAATTATATGTTGACGTTGAAGTGTATATTGTTAGGCCATGCTAGAAATTTTTGTTAAATGTGCTTGATATATGTGTATGTTATAACAATGTTCATTAGATGTGCATTTTTCCTGTTGATCATGATGATGTACTTAATTAATTTATATGTTGATGTTGATGTGTACATTGTTAGGTCATGCTGGATATGTTTGTTAAATGTGCTTGATAGATGTGTATGCTAAATTATGCTTGTTAGATGTGTGTGATGATGATGTTAGACAATGTTTGTGTTCTGTTAGATGTGATCACAATGATGATGCTCTGTTAGATTATTAGATTTGTGTGAAACTAGCTAATTAATGGTGTTTATATGTGCTAGAGGTATATATAATTAGATGATGCTAGCAAATTTAAATGTGTATTTTAGATGATGCTTATGTTTGTTAGATGGTTATCATCATGATTTTTTTTTATTAAATGATCTTTCGAAATCTTCACAGTCTAACAATTATATTTCAAAATTTTCACATTAATATCATTGTAAGATTATTTATTAATTTTTAAAGTGATATCACATTAATATATTGTTCTTTAAAACCATGTTAGAAATTTAATTTTTAAATTATAAACCACAATTTTATATAATCTTACTTTTAAATATACAAAACACATGAACATAAACTCAATTTTTGAATCATTATGTTAACATATCATAAAAAGGTTTTACTATTGAACATGCATATCAACCATATTATTACTTCTAATATCAATATAGATTATTAGGATAAATAAGAAACTATGTAAATTAAAATATTACCATTCAATATCTAAACATGTTGCCAACTATAAAATTATATGTCGTTGCATATATATATAATTAAAAAAATTAATTAAATAACTCATGCATGGTTTAAAATGTTCATAATTCAAATTCTTAAGCACATAGATACAATGCAAATCTTAAAATTTCCCTAAGAGATTGAAGGATCAAAGTCATATCACTAACAAAAGTGTTTTATACAAGTTCTTGAGTGTGTCCAAGGGTAAGAGGATTGTTAATAAATGGATAAATGCCACCTTCATGACACATCAAAATTCTAACAACATTGTGACAACGAAACAATGTTTTGGAAATCTCTTTTTTAGGTCTCAATGCTTCAATAACATGTTGGTAAAGGGTCAAAATTCTAACATCTTGAGGCCTTTTTGAAAAGAAAAAAAAAAAAAAACAATTTCTTAGAAGTGTATTTTGGCAATTATTGGTAATATTAAATTCTTAAATACTTCAAACTTGACATATTTCTCCTACAAGGAAAATACTTTTCTATCATTTTAGTTAAATGTTATCATTTCCATTAATTGTTCCAAGATGTTTGAGAGTGGTTTCAACATCATAAAACTTTATATGGATAAAGTAGAATTTCATATCCCATTAAAAATTCAACTAGTTTGACATTCTTCAAGATTTCACAATTGGAAATACTTAGTTTTAAGTGTAAAAACCTCTGCGAATCTTACCGATTATATAAAATGCCAACTATAAAATGTTTGGAGATTTTTTTCTAAAAACATATTGTTACGGCTTTATCATGAAAATAATTCCTAAAATTTTATATTAAACATGCAACGACATATAAATATCTTCAAATAACAATATAAAATTCCATTTCAATCAATTGTTCCATGCAATCACAAATAATTTTAAAGACTACAAACACATTACGCATCAAATTAACTGTTAACCAACTAAAATCATTCAAAGATTTGTTACAATTAAATTTCCATTTCCTCCATCACAAGATGAATAAAAAACAATAATTAGCGAAATAAAGATAACAAAAAGATACAACAACATTATAAATTATGAAATAAAAAATGTACATATCACTCTCCGTTGTCATCACCCTGATTATCTTCCTCGCTTGGCATGATAACACCGTTGTTCTAAAAAATATGTTTTGATATAGGGTCTTATATTAATACAAATCACCAATCCCTATCCAACACATATGGGTAAAAAAACACTTGGTTGTAGTGTTTTGGGAAAACATAAGGCTCCTTAGCTTCATCCCACATCTTTCTAGAGTTGATACATATCAGTCCACTATCGTGATCTTCCTTTACACATTATTCCGATCAAAGGTGTCCCACCACTTGCACCTAAAAATAACACATTGGAAAGAAGAGAAGTCCACTAGAATGATCTCTTGTATATTTCCAATGTAACCTAACTTCCCCCGTATTAGGTTTTGAGCACAATGGCTAGCTCGACTAGATTGGTTGAACTTGACTTCTACTCCACATTCTTGTGTTATGTGTCCATCATCGACGTCCTCTGTGAGAAAATGATGTCCATATTCCCACATATATGGGAACAAATGCACCTATAAAAAAGTGAAAAAAACACAGTGTCATGTGTCTAATAACCCTACCAATAAAATATAAAATATATATGTTACAATTCAAAGGTGCATTATGAAGTTAAAAATGTACAAAAAGAGATTATTATCGAGTTTCTGCACCCAATCCCCGTGTTTAATGCATCCTCTTAGCACACAGGTAACGACCGAATGCATCATATTTATATCTGTCTTGGTCAACAACCCAACTATTGGGGCATATCATTGGCATATTTTATTTTAAATGATCAGGATAATGCATGCTTCTACCATTCAACCATTTGAATTCTTTCTTGTCACTATCCCATTTTATCCTCTTCCGTTCGTACAATGTGACCCACGACTGTGTTGCCTTTGAATTATAAAGAATACATTTATTGATGGCATAAATTTATGAATTCGCTAATTTATATATTCATGAAATCAAATCAACATATAGTACGTATGGGATCAAAATATACATTATGAAGTTTAGTGTGAATAATTACCATGTAGAAATTTGACAAATGATAAGTCACTTACTCTTTATCAAGCACCTTTTTCCATTCGTTTGGAGAAGCTCCCCTTCTCTTTTGTCTTCATCCCTTTCGTTGTCCCAAATCACTACACCTGGTGTGTTGTCGATCTGCTTGATGTACTCACTGGCATAATAGAAAGAATCATATGATATGTACCCCTCTTCCATAGACCCCTCGATTTTTTCCCTTTGTTGAACAAATCCTTTCAATTTATTCATGTACCTCTCTAATAAGAACATCCAACAATAGGAGACCACTCTGACTAATTCAACCTCATATACTAGGTGAATTAGAATATGAACCTATAATTTCATGAAACTCGTCGTTAGTTCCTTCTCAAACATACAAACAATCTCAACTATCTCTTGAAGTCATCATGGAATGCTAACCATATGAATCTCCTTTGATGTGATCCAATGTACAAATGCATATAATTTAGATATGGTACATCGTAGGTCCTGGGGGAATTCATGGTTCACACACCCACATACGAGCAAAGGATAATGGCACTACAAAGTAAACACACAAAAAATTAATTATGTATTATCTTATGGCATAAAAATTAAAACAAATAATAAAATCATGTGTTTGACATACATACTCTTAGAAGGTTCAAATGGTCATGTTATTTCAACCCCGACAAATGGTATTCCACAGTGAAGTTGCGTCATAGTGAAGACCCATATAAACAAGGCACCTTCACACCCAATGTAACTTTCTTTTCCAAAGAAAGATCATATTTCTTCAAAATCCATGGGGCATCACTTTCTTTGAAAGACCAAGAGGGACCAACCTCTCCTCTACTTTCTTGTTTTAGCCAATGTTTCTTTCTAGTTTTTGAAGAAATAAGATCTCTCCTAACACCCAATGTGTCATTTTATTTTGATGATATGTTTCTCCATAAAGAAGATGAAACATTTTTAAATATATGCATGGGATCTGGTAGGTGGGCAACCTTAAGATGCTTCCAATATGGGAGCTCATAAAATATAGATTTCCTTTTCATTCCAATGGGAAATTTCTCAACATAGGTGTCGAAGAATTATGGATCATCGAATATAGGCCCCCCATTTGAATATAACATTTCTGTAATCTCCTTCTCCTTCTCTCTCTCATATTCTCTAAGTCATTATACTAGTGTCATTATTTCAAGCCTTAGAGTTCTCTTTGGTTTACCATTGAAAGAAGATGTTTCTCTTATATAAGGGTTTTGTTATGGGAGTAATACCCTGGAGCAGTCGTACATTTTCTTTCGTAGGTTGTTGGCCCACCTAGCCTTTAGAGAAGGTACATAAAATTTACATCCATGATACCCTTTTGTTACAAGATCTACAAAATTATAAATGTATACAAAGCATATTAGCATTGGATATCATAACGATCGCAATAAATTAAATATGCCAAAAAATATTTTTATGTACATAAACAAATCAATAAACATGTAATTTACTAGAGCAAGCTCCTAAGCCTAGATAATCATGTGTGGTGTAAAGACATATGACATACAAGGTAAAAATCCTCTCTGTTACGATGGGTCTTGATACATCATATACATGTATCCATTCCCATAATTCCTTCAATTCATCTACCAATGGTTGTAGGTAGACATCCATATTCTTGAATTGTATTCTACTAGGGGCTATAAGATCCAACACAAGATGTTCATTATTTACGACCATGGGGGGATATTTTTATTGATCACTAATACATGCAAAACATAATAGTTGGTGTTTTGGAAGGAATATGAATTGACAGCATCCATGGCTATGTTGAGTCGTAGACTTCATACTTCATCCTTGAATTTTTCGGGCCATGTATCCTCTATATGCTTCATGGCTATTGAATCTATTGGGATTCACATAACTCCTGACTCACTTTTGTGCGAGGCATGCCATCCCTACAATATAGATAAATCTTTTCAAAGAAATAGCCTTTGAATCCTTGGGATTATAGGCCCATGCCTCAATATCTTATGAGGAGGACCATGTGATTTACTGTTTTTATTGATTTATGGTACCTGTCATGCCCACATTTCAAACATATCTCTTTTTCTGCATGCTCTCCTCTATATAGAATACAATCATTTGGACATGCATGATATGATATGTACTCAACACCCAACATTTTCAACATTTTCTTTGCCTCTTCGCAGCTATAGGGAAAAACATTATCACTCGGAAGAACCTTATCTTTGAATAAGTTGTAGTTAGTGGGCAATAGAAATGTACAATGTCATTTAAAGTTCATAAAATCGACCATTTTTAATGTTGATTGTGTGACATAATTTCTTAAAATATAAGAGACTTGATGGTCAGTTACCTCAATATTGCCGAGAAAAATGCATTTGACATGCCAAACTTTGCTTTCTAGTTGTACAATAACATTGTTGTCCCCAACTGGGTAGACTTTGACCAACTAGGTCCAAAAAGAGGGGTGAAGGAAGCAGATTTCAGGATTTCGAAAAAGGTATCAATGATATGAGCATCATCCCCTAGCTCATCATTCTGGAATGAATCTAACAACATTGTATCCATGGCAATTGCATCCCATAAATAATCATCATACCAACCTCTATTTGATTGAATCCATTGGCAACTTGTGAAGAACTACTATTGTTGTAGTCATTCCTAATTGGTGAATCTAGATGTAGTGGGAATTGAATAGGTAGTTGATTCAACCATTCTTGGTATGTCGCTCTCCCCGTTGTGCTCTTATTTAAACCTTCTCTCGATTTGACATTGTAGTGGGGTGCAACGGAATATGATAGGTAGGTCGCTCATCATTAGAATCCTAATTTCAAAAATATTGAACATCAATACATCGATGATATTAGTAAGCACAATGCAATTGGTTTGTTCAAATTACATTATATCAAACAATTATTACCATCGCTGACCCAAAATTGCGGCTAGAAGATAGCATGTTACAATTGGCAGGGTAAAGAGGTTGTCCATTTTCATCTACCAACTGCTTGCGGTATGTTTCTCTTGATAATAGCTTTCGACGTTTTTGAACTGGTGGAATATTTTCTGCATCAAAACTCGATTATGAATTGGGATCCTGCAAATTTGGATACATTTTTATTCAGGTTGACATGGATAAAAAAAAATAGATAATCGAAATATAAATAAAATCTGAAGTTAGTGGAGATGGAAAGTGAGAACTCCATGATGAAATTTGAGCAATATGGAATGGGATGGAATTTGAAGAATTGACCATTTGATATTATAAGCTTTTCTCCCTGCATTTGAGAAAAACCAACAATAAATTTTTAAGAATAAGATGACTTTAAGCAGAAAATGTATACTATGAAGCACTACATGTCATGTGGATGCATCCTAAAAGATAATTGAAGATGAATATACTATTTTGTGTGCAAATAAAAAATCAGATAACTTTAAAGTATAACGGTTTTCTCATTTAAACAAAACACACTAGTGTGTCTATAACAATATAAAACACCGAGATGTTTAATTACTAACTGCACCGACTCTCAAGATTTCAAATAAATTAAAAATAATTGTATGATATCAGTGCTCCAAAAAAATTTAGCACATCGATGCTTTGTCTAACAAAACACACCAATGCGTTATATTAATAAACACACTAGTATTTTGAAAAACTTAAAAAAAACACGACTTTGTCTTTTTACAATTGAAAAATGAGCGGGAATTTATTTTTCAAAAAATTAATTTCATAAATTCTTTTAAATAGTAAGAAGGTATTCACTATTTCATTATTTTGTCAAAATTTACAGGGGAGAGATTTGTAAGAGAGACATACCGGGGAGCACTGTGGAGTAGCATAATACTTTGGAATAGCAAAATTATTCAAAAGATCAGAATTCAAAGGGTATGGTGATTCACTCAAAACCCTTTTGGAGCAACAAAATTATTCATAAGATCAGAATTTGAAGGCTTTTGTGATTCACTCAAAACCTTGCATAGTAAAAATTTTAAATTTCACTATTGATTTTAATAATAATTTTTTTTACAATTTCTATCCCTATTTAGATATAATTAAAATTCAGGAAAAAATAAATAAATTCATACTTACTTTAAGCCCTTGCTTCTTCTTTCTTATGTGACTGCAAAATTTAACCTTAGGGTTTAAGTCCCTCTATGACTTCACAATTAGGGTTTTTCATTTTAGACATTTTATATTTAATGGGTTTGTGTTTCTATATATAAGTTGTTTGACATGTGATGCAAGGGAACCACTTATTGCATTGGATCCAAACCTGCTCGACTTTGTCATGTTTTTAAAAAAATGGTTTTTGGTTATTGGTGTGCTGCTTTGACTATAACGCACTGATGTGATTACTGATAAAACACACCGGAAATGCTGTAACATAATTAAAAAAAAA
>ML803156.1:49169-77458 GCA_009831015.1 Picea engelmannii
TTTTACTCTAGTAGCAGTGTTGTTATCGGTACATATCACACCGTTGTAATATAAAGTATTTTTAAAAATTTTGTTTTTTCCTGCCGATGTGTTTCCTGTATCGAACACACTGGTGCTTTCATATTATTAAAGCACACGAGAAGCTAGATTTCCTTTTCTAACTAAAAATTATGTGATTTATTTATAAAATATAATAGATTTTGTATTGAATGGTACAAGTTGTATATTGATAAAAAAAATGTGTGAGAATAGTTCAAGTAACAAAAATTCCAATTGACACAATGATAACACATCCAAAAAAGAAAAGAAAAAAGGAAAATTATTTGTAAATTCTATACAAAATTAATATGTTTGAAATATATGTAAGTTTAAATAATATGTATTGGTTAGTGTGTGTCATGCAGATCCACAAAATGAGGAAGCTTGATAATATTCTTTGTGATCTACGTGCAAAAGAGCGTAAAAACTTGATGGAAAAATTGTAAAAGGATGAATCAGGTGAATGAAAAAATATTATTCAATATGAGTTCTTTTTTGAGTTTTCATTAATAATATACTTAAAAATATTAGATAAAATGTTTCAAACAATATATTAATTCACATATGTTTAATTTTCTACAGAGTCCAACAACTAAGGAACGAAATGTCGTCCTAGGAAAATAAAAATTATAGAAGATGTAAATGATGATGAATTGGTCCTTAGCTCATTTGGAGTGGTGCTAGAGGTTAATGAAAGGGGGAATTTTTTTACAAAACTATGAGGGATATAGTGGAACAAACGTATAGACATACTTTCCACTTACAATACAAAAATCAATCCAATGATTCCAAGAACCAAGTTATATATAAACTACATGAAGCGTTTCCAGAGAAATGGTCAATGAGACCTGTCAGACTTACAATAGCAAAAACATACAACAACTAAAAATAATCATTCAAAAAGTAATATTCCTAAAAATGATTTTCTAGAATATGTATATATTACTACAAAACATTCCTTTATTAATATCAATTTTTTTATATTTAGTTTTCATATATCATATACAAATAGTTTGTTGTCATGTTACTTTTTTCAAGAAGATTATGAAAATCCCCAAAGGATCAACGAGTTGATATTCGAAATATTATAGTAGGAATGTCAAAAAAAGTGTACAAGGAGATGGTCAAATAAATGGACATAATTGCATCACAGGAGGAGTCATCTCAACAACAATGTGTTTCAAATGTATGAAATCATTGGATTTTTCTATTAGGAAAATATAAATAAGTAATTTAGCATTAAATATTATTTTTCAAGTATTTTATTGCAGAAAAGAAAACAAAATAGAACCCATTTAGCACATAAAAAATGACGACAAGGAAGAAAAGGGTTGATAACAAAGTTTGCGAGTAATTGTTATTTCCTTATAACAACTTAAGATTTCATTTTTGTATATTTTAAATTGTTTTAAAACATCCATCCTTGAATGTCTTCAAATAGGTGCTAACATACAAAGAAGAGGCATCATAAGAATTGATTGGCATTGGGTTAACTATGGGTTGAGAGTATATGCTGGCATATAAAAAGTTAATTGTGGAATTTGTAAGTACCTATGTTGTTTTATTTCTCTCATTTTATAATTAATGGAATAAAAAAAACCCTTTATATTAAATCTATTATTTATTATGGGGTATAAAACTTGCAGGAAACAAAGTATGGAAATGTGCCAACAGAAGAGTTGTTGACAGAAAGAATGAGATTTGGTTTTGAAAGAATGTGTATCATTCAAGAGTCAATTCTTTATATGGTACGTCTCTTTTCAATTTACATTCATGAGATTTTGTATTTCAATTTTCATTATTCTCACCAATGTAGATACAATCATTACATTTTATTTTTATTTTTGTAGATGGAACTTGAAGAAGAGGTAAACAATTGAGGCAATCAATAAAACATTTGGCCAAATAACGCAAGTCATGGAAGTATCTTGAGCACCGACAATAGTTCCAACGAAGAATGGTGATCAATATATTTGGATATCAATGCAAACTAATGTATTTTTTGAAATAATTGTTTGTGAAAATCAAACATTTTGTTTAATGTAATGGACATAGTGTCCCAATTGAAAGACAAGGGGTTGCCAATAAGTGTCCCATTTTGTATGGAAAATAGTATCTTATTCATATATAACAAACCCATTTTATTTTATTCTATTGCGTTGTCCAATGTTGTTGTGAAATGTTACATCGTTGATTAAATATATGGATGATTAAATATTATAATGAAGAGATGTGAAATATGATAATATAACAAATTAATCCAAACATCATATCCAAATTCACTAGTCAAAATTTAATTTATATGAATACTATTATAAGATATATGTCAATTTTTTTTTATGAACAATGGAATTAAAAAATAATAATAATTGCATTGTGACATGTCGATGTTTCTAAAAAGAGAAAATGAACACCATTGTGATAATAAAATGTGCACCGGCCTTTCAGTGTGTTTTGTTAAAAGGATGCATCGTTTCTTCTGTATCATACTTTCTCATCGATGCATTCTAAATTTCATGCACTGGTCGGGTTTGTCTTGTAATGCACCGATGCATGGTATCATAGATTCGATTGATGCATTGTTATTATTAAAGAACCAATGCATTATTATTTATAAGAGAACCGATGCCCCAATATTTTTTTGACTTCCCCAGTGCTTTTGACGAAATGTAAGCACTGGTGTGTATACACCATGAAGCACACCTCCTAGAAAAACATTTGCTAAAACCTCCGACTGCCCAATTTTTTTTAGAAATAATGAAGTTCCGTTGTAATCTCGACTAAAACATCTGCTACCAAAAATTTAAGTTTTGGTGAAGGTTTTTTTGACATTTTTTTTCCAATTTGTAACAATAAAAACCTCTGCTACAAGTTATTTTCCTTGTAGTGAGAAGAATGACTAGAATGTTTCTCACTGGTGGTGTTGTGAAATTGTACTTTGATGCCTGAGGCTTGTACCTGGTAGTTTTGGAGGGAGTTGAGGTAAACCTTTCGAAATATTTGGTGTACATGAGTACAAGACCAGATGCCTATTTCGGTAGATGAGGTCTCAATCCTTAGGGATCCGAATAAATGAGAAGGATTTAAGCTTGGTTATGAAATTCATGAAGAAAATATAGAGAGTAATTATGATCCAAGTGGATATCGGTGGCCACCCACCTATTCCAAATGGCTCAAAATGGTCTTCTGGAAATTTACTAATTTTTTAGCAGTTTTTCAGTTCCTAAAATTCTGGGGCCATTTTGAAAGCCTAAATGAAGTTTTTTTGGGATAGAGCACCTCAATGGTAGTTGGAGGCTCTGATTGAGCCTTCAAAATGAATCTCATTGATGATACCTTTCTAACAAGCTATTTTTCACCTCAAACAGAGATTGTATGCCAAATATACGCCCCCAATAAGTTGATACACCAAACTACCCAAAACGAGGTCCACAAAACTATTAGCTTTTCATCTTCTGGGGTTAGGGTTTTGGATTTTCTTTATGATAAAAATTCCTTTAGAGTATCATTGTAATAATCTTCTTGCAAATGTGAGTAGCTGTGACATCTCTTCTCAGAGATAAAATGCCACCATTCTAGAGAGTCTTTCACTCTGTATTTCTACAGTTTTGTACATTTCCCTCATTAATAAAAATTGTGTATTACTGTATCTCTGTGTTTATGGTTGAATCTCTGATATATTTATGTTATATTATTGGATATCTGAGATATCTATGTATATTTATTTATTATATCTCCACTCTCATTTCATGCCAAAAATAATCCAGATCAGTGGTATCAGAGCATGCTTCTCTTGATCATTTTTCAGTGCATGTCCCCAACAAAGTCCGAGTATAGAAAGTTGGGTCTCGAGCTTGTCTCTCTTGAGTACAATCTATCTCACACACCCAAGAAACTGTCCATGGTAGAAGAAAATAAAAATGATAGAGAATACGATTCTATTAATCTGTTTCTTAAGCAATCTCTCACATGACAAAGAGATGAAATGATGGAGAATTTTTCCCACATCCTTCAACATCTGTCGATAAAAACTGGTGCATATTCATCAAGCAACCACTTTGGAGGAACCTCACCTTTCAAGGTACAAGTTAATTTTGATATTCCCATATTTGAAGGACAAATATATGCAGATGCGCTAGAGAAATGGTTAAATCCGCCAGAAGGTTATTTCTCTATTCACAATTTCTTTGACAGGGAAAAGATACCTTTGCAATCCTTAAGGCTCCCCCCCATGTCAAAAATTGGTGGGAAACTTACTGGGAGAAAAGTTCCACAGAGGATTTTGGAATATATGGGGCCGATCCCACTTGTGATTTTTTTGTGGATGCGGTCAAGGAACAATATTACCTTGTTGGTAACTATGATGACCGGTACATGAGATGGACCATGCCACATCAAGAGAGGGGCCAAGCAGTGGTGGATTTCACGAATACCTTCCATAACTTGTGCACCAAGCTGGGTATCAAATATTCTGAGCAACATTTGGTTCTAAAATACCATGGGGCTCTACATAGATACATCCAAACTAAAATGGAGTTTCTGGACATCTCATCACTGGGTGTTGTGTATCGATGTGCTTTAAAAATCAAGTAGAAATTTAGGCACTAGAACAAATGGGAGTTCAGGTCTGAAAATACACAACGACCAAATTATGATAAAGACAACCCTAAAAAACAGCCTCCCGAAAACCAGTCCAAGCCACAAGAAAATAAGGGTCACATGAAGACAAAGAAGGACACTGGAAAGTGGTGTGATTTCCACAAAATACCTTGGCACAACAATGATAAATGTCTCTCAAAATAGTCATTGGTGGTTGAGATCAAAGACAAAGAGACAAACCCCGATTCAGATTCTGATTCAGAAAATAATGGAAAAAGATAGATCATCGATGTAGACCCCACTGCTACTGTAGCGACCACAACAATTCAACCAGAAGAACTAATAGTTCCTGAAGAGGGGGTGCACGTTTTTCATTCACAGATGTGGGTGAAGGGGACACTACTGCATTTTATTGTTGATAGCGAAAGCCAGAAGAAACTCATCTCAGAAGAGGTCATCAAACAATTGAGATTGTTGACAACACCACACCCGCATCCATACAACATCGGGTGGCTTCACCAAGGAAGAGATATTCGTGTCAGCCAGCAGTGCCAATGTCATACGACATCCAACCCTTCAAGGATGAGGTATTATGTGATGTTTCCCCGCTGAATGTTTGTGATTTTCTCTTGGGCCAACCATATATGTGGAAGCGCCATGCTATCTATGAGTCTCGACCCTGTAGTGTCATTGTTACTTTGGGGGGTCATCTCTACATGATACTAGAGGTATTTCCAACTACTTTCCCACATAAAAAAGGTAGTTTCTGCAAGGTAGTATCTCATACTACAAAATTCAGCTTCTTCACAATCTGTTCAAAAGGTGAACAAAAGGACACTGCAACCACTACAACCTCGGCCCAAGAACCTTCTATCCAACAGAAGAAGGTCAGCAATATTGAAAAAAAGTGAAAAGATTCCTTCTACACACAGTCATCTCATGTAGCCCAACTGGTTGAACAGAGTCAACTTTGCCAACAATAGGTTCGTGACAAGCTTCAACAAGCTAAGCAACATAGCTTCTCCAGCAAGGGAAACAACTCATCAAGATGCAGATTCAACAAACGCTTTTCTCTCTCCCCCGGGCACTCAACGAAATGGATACCATTGCTTCCTAAGGAGGGATGTTTTATCTAGGTGGATATCGGTGGCCACCCACCTATTCCAATTGGCTCAAAACGGTCTTTTGGGAATTTACTATTTTTAACAATTTTTCAGTTCCTAAACTTCTGGGTCTATTTTGAAGGAATAAATGAAGTTTTTTTGGGATCCAACACCTCAATGATACCAAAAGTCTATGCTTGATCCCCCAAAATGAATCACCTCGACGATACCTTTCCAATGAGCTATTGTGCACCCCAACCAAAGATCGTATGCCAAAGTTACGCCCACGAGAAGTTGATACACCAAACTACCCAAAACGGGGTCCACAAAACTGTTGGTTTTTCATCTTTCGGGGTTAGGGTTTTGGATTTTATTTATGTTAAAAAGGACTTTAGAGCCTCATTTTAATCATCTTATTGCGAATGTGAGTAGCCGTCACATCTCTTCTCAGAGATAATATGCCACCATTATAGCGAGTCTTTCACTCTGTATTTCTACAGTTTTGTACATTTCGCTCATTAATAGAAATTGTGTATTATTGTATCTCTGTGTTTATGGTTTCATCTCTGATATATTTCTATTATGCTATTAGATATCTGAGATATCTTTGTACATTTCTTTATTATATCTCTACTCTCATTTTGTGCCGAAAATAATCCGGATCAACTTGCACTTTCTCGGTGTTGTGATGTGGAGTTTCGATGCCTGTTGCAATCACTTGAGTGGCTTTATACTAGTCCAATAGAGGGTATTGTGGAAGATATGGGGAGGTAATTAAAAACATAAAATCAACATAATCAACGTTAGATTCGAGACAAAGTTCCTCGAAGGAGGGAGTATGTCATGTCCCATATTATTTCCAAATAAATAAAATAATAATAATAATAAAGAAGTATAATAATTATCCCAAAGGGATCATAATAAGTACTTAAAAATATATATCTAGGTAGTAAAATAAAAGGGTAAAATAAGTAATGGTAATTTATGGAGAAACTCTAAAATATAATTAATAATTAAATAATGGATCCTAGGGATTGATTTTTTTACCATGGATGGATTCTATATAAGGATGGCAAAGAAGGATAAAAGGGTATCTCATTTTTCTTAGACAATTTGAGGACAAGGCTAAGAAGAACTGACATAGTAGTGGATTGAGGGCTCAATGGTTCTCAGTCGTGATGATTGAGGGGTTGGTTGGGAGGAGAGTGGTCCCCCACACTCTTTTGTGGCATGAAAGATCAAGGATTGGAGTGCCACGAGTAAATTGATTCCTTCAACCTTCAAGTAATTCACTCACCACACACTCCTTATGAATTATGTAATCACAAGTCATGTATCTTTAATTTTATCAGTGAATGTGGTTGTAAATGGTGGTGTTTAGCTTTGTATTTAGATTTATTTGAATTTGGGTCATGACAGGTACAACAACAATACTGTTCCCTTTTTCCCATTCCAGAAATTAGGATTACGACCATGTCCATCATTTATATCTTCTTGCAACTACAATTTATGTTCTTCATGTCTTTTCAATCTAGAATGTATCTTGTTGGATCATGTACACTTCCAACATAACAACCTATGATATTGGTTTAACAAATTGAATTTATGCACCAATGTCTGGACTCTACTTGGATGTTAGATGTACAAATTCATTTCCACTTTAAAACATTTTACATATGCATATTTAAAATCATGGAATGTTGAGTACCATAGAACATGCACTCCAAACTTCTTTTCAATGAGTAGATAAGACCCATTTTCATTTCCCTAGATAAAATATAGGGTACAATGCAATAGACCATTATCACCACTACAAAATGACAATTCTCCTATTGGGACCATATAGGATACATTGAAATAGACCATTATCACCAACAAATGACAATTCTCCTCATGGGACCACCCATGTACCCTTGCCGCAATATTAATATTTTCTTCATATGGTTTCATTAAGAAATGAACATTAACTCAATATTTCACTTAGCACTCTTTTAAACTCTTTATAACATAATAGAGCCACTTTGCAATATAAATAACTTAAATTTTCCATCCCATTATTCATTTGGGATAAATAAGTAAAATTATACCTTCCTAGTTGGAATGTGGATAAACATTGCACCTTCTTCTCTAATGAGGATAAACATTGCACCTCTCTTGCACGTGGGATAGTTTTCTTTATCGCTACAAGGTTTATTTTCTTTGATTCATAGGCAATATTTGCACACATAGATTTCTTCATGGATTTTCTCTTAATCCTGCTTGGTCTCTTCAATGATGTGTTGTGCTATCTCCCTATTGAAATGATATGTTGGTTTCTTACATGATATCTTCACATGTTCATCTCTGACAAATATTCACAAATACCAAATTTTTCTCAATAATGAGGGGACTTTCTTAACTACAGATCTATACAATTATAAATATTCAGATCGTCAGCTACATATTGTCCAACTAAACCGATCTATTTTATAATCTTGTTAATAATAATATTAACCAAGTAGAAAGATATATTTCTACCCCTTGAATTTTTCACACATTTTCCTGAATGGATCTTCACACATGGAATTTTGCACAACTTTCCATTCCTTGAATTCTTCATCTTGAACATGAATAGAACAACATGTCACAAACTTAATACCACTTCTTTCTAGATGGTCATTTCTTCTCCTCAACCCATTTATCCTCAACAATATTGATTTCTTAATGATCTATATGAGACAAAGTTAGATGATAATGACAAAAATATATATTAATGGTATTGAGACAAAGTCAAATTATAATTAAAATAAAATTAGTCCTCTTAGAGACATACTAAAGGTATTGGTTCCAGTATACTTCAAAAGATAGTATAGAAAGGAAGGGGTCTAGGAAAATTTGGGAAAGGAAGTGTAGAACCAATTCAATTGAAGAACATAGAGGTGACACTCACAACTATTTGAATCAAGATGATTCAAAAGGAAATTCTTGAATTTGCAAATATCAAGTATATATTTGATGGATCTATTAGATCTGAAGCTAGATCTGTTGTTGTGAGAAATATTTGTGCCATTGATTAATTTCATGTAACCTCGCCCTCACGCTATTGTTGTTAGGATAATAGATCATTGATTTTTTTGTTTGACCTCCAGTGTGAGAGGACTTTCCTACATGAGGTGTGGTCCCATGGATTTGAAGAAGCTATGTAAATCCAATAAAAGGGTCGGTTGGAGAGCTGATCTTTCAGCCTTGTATAAACCCATCCCATGGGAAAGACCACTAGATAACATAAGAATGGAGGTAAAAAACATGCACAATGGTCATTTTTTGAAAATGCCATCATATGTGCCAAATGAAATGCCTTCAGATTAAGCAAATATCTTAATGGATCTACATTAGATTTGCACATGTCAATGATTTTGGTTGTTAATAATGCTTTGATACCATGATGAAAAACAAGGGACACAAAATAATGATGGTGTTGAGATTTACAAATAAAACACTCAAGGTCATATAATCCACAACAATTCTCAAGGCATTGTATTACATTTCACCAAATACCCAAATAACATAAAAGTAGAAAGATAAATAACTCCATGCCATGAGAATGAGATAGAAGAACAATTGAGAAATGGGATTCGAAGGGGAAAACTCCTTTTACAATATAAAAAATGCACAAGATGGGATGATCTCTAAAACTATATCTCCTTGGTATATATATGCGACAAAAGGTAAAATTACAATTAAAGGGTCGAGCCAACCATTAAAGGGATTAGCTGACCAATAAGGACAACACTAATATAACAATAGAATTGTAATAACTCAATATATGGGGCTTAACATGCCCCCCCCACCCTCTTCAAACACGTGTTTCCCTCCACATTTGATTTTCTATGGATGTTTCTGCATTAATAACTCATCTTCCCATGTTTCCTCTTCTATTGTCAGGTTCTTCCACTTGATAAGGTACTCAGTGACAACTTGATTTTGCAGTTTCTTGATCCATGTTTCAAGGATTGTTTCTATTTCTAGTATGATTTCCTCTTCTTCATTAATCCTTAGTAAAATAGTCTGAACTAAGATATTGTTGTTGATTACCTTGTTTAAGAAAGAAACATGGAAGACTGGATGTACATGTGAAGATGGAGCCAACTCCAGTTTGTAAGCCATACTTTCAATCCTTTGCAACACCTTATAGGGACCATCATAATTGGGTGCTAATTTATTATCCTTATTTTTTTACTTGAGGGACATATGCTTGTATGTTTGTAGCCTCATAAATACCCAATCCCCCACTTCAAAGTCCCTTTCCTTGTGATGTTGATATGGTTCTCGTTTCATCCTATTTTGTTCTATACCCAAGTTGTTCTTCAATAGTTGGATAACCTCTTCTTGGTGCTCTATGTGGTCCTACACTACTGGAACCCTTTCTTTCCCTCTCAAAGGTGATGTGATGGATGGAGGATGATAGCCATAAAGTGTTATAAATGGGGACATTTTTGATGAAGTATGGAAGGATGTGTTATACCACCATTATTCCAAGGGAAACCACTTGATCCATTGTGTCTGTTTATCATATGAAAACCAAAAAATATACCCTTCTAAACATTTATTCACACTCTTAGTTTACCCATAGAATTTAGTATGATAAGAGAAGTTGTGAGACAATTGAGTACCCAAACAAGAAAACAATTCAAAAATTGGCTCTCTATCGCTTAAAATAATCTTGGGGCTTCCATGTAGCTTTTGAACTGTTTCCATGAATTCTACAACTATTGTACTTTCTTTAAAAGGATGGGAAAGAGAAAAAAAGTGGTGTACTTTTCAAGTCGATCCACCACTCTCATGATATAATTATTTCCTTGGTACTCGATAGACTTGTAATCAAATACATTAAGACCTCTTCCCAATTCTAACTTGGTATGTCTAATGGTTGTAGAAGACCCAAGGTCTTGATTATGTATCCCTTATTTAGTTGGAAAACCAAACATTCAACCACAAAATTTTGAACATCAGTTTTAAGACCTTCCCCAAAAAAAATCCTTCTTGATCATGTGGTAATTTTTCAAGTACCCTGAATGTCCTCCTACAGGAGAAGTGTGCAATTCCAAAAGGACCTTCTCTTTGACTTGGGAATTCTTACATAAATATAGGTGATCCTAATACCACAATGAATCATTATTCTACAAATTTATCTAATGCACTCAAGTCCGCTTGTAGTTGTTGAAGGATATTGCTTCGATTCCATCCTTGTTTCTTCCACCCAATCAGATTGTGGAATTGAAATAGAACAAAGTAAGCCCTTTTTGTCTTCTTATTTCCTTGAAAGTGCATTTTCCGCCACATTTTGTTTTCCTTTTTTGTAGATAATTTCAAAGTCATAACCTAGTATCTTTGTAACCCATATTTGTTTCTTTTATGAAGATAATCGTTGTTCCAAGGAAGCACTTTAGACTATCATGATCTACTTTTATCTTGAAGTGTATTCCTATTAAGTAAGGGTGCCATTTCTTAACTACATGTAGTATGGACAAGATTTCGTTTTCGTAAATGAGTTTGAGTAACTTCTTTCGTTTAAGTTGGTTTTTTTCAAACCCAAGGGGATTTCTTTCTTACATTAAATTTGCACCAATGGCATGCTCCGAGGCATCAAAAATCCACAATAAATGTTTTTGTGAAGTTAAGAATGGCTAGGAGAAGAGTTGTACACATATCCTCAACTTTCTCAAAAGCTTTGGTTGCTTCTTGAGTCTCAGAAAATGCATCCTTTTTCAATAACATTATTAGATGTGTTTCTATTTGACCACAATTCTTGGAAAAATTACAATAATAGTTTTTCAATCCTAATAATCCTCTAATATTATTTAAGGTTTTGTAAATTGGCCATTCCATCATAGTTTCAATTTTTTTAGGGTCCACTTTAACGCCTTCATGAGATACAATATGACCCGAATATTCCAATTCATGAACCCCAAAGGTACCCTTGGAAGGATTTGCATATAGTTGTTGTTCATCCGATAGTTTTAAGACCATGTCAACATGTTGTAATTCTTTTCCCAAGATTTCTTGTAGATTAGTATATCATCAAATATACTAACACATTTTTTTTGAAGAAGGGTTTGAAAATAAATTCATCAAGCTTTGAAATGTGGAAGGTCCATTAATAAAGGTAAACAACATCACCAAAAACTCATAATGAACTTCATGTGTTTTGAAGGTTGTTTTTGGGATGTCTTCTTGCCTCATTTTGATTTGATGATATCTAGAATGGAGATCCAAATTGGTAAATACAATAACTCCTTGCAATCCATTTAATAATTTACCAATGACATGAATATGAAACTTATCTTTAATGGTAAACTTGTTGAGCTCTCTGTAATCTAGATACATACACCATGGACCTTCCTTTCTATAAACCGTCAACATTGGTGAAGAGAAAGCACTTTGGCTAGGTTGAATGATTTTAGCCTCTAACATTTCTTGAACCATATGATCAATCTCACTCTTTTGTGAATATGAGTACTTCTAAGGTTTGATGTTATGTGCTACACTTCCTAGTTTTAAATGAATAAAATGGTCATGATCTCGAGTAGGTGGTACATTTTAGGCATCTCTCCAAAAACATTGAAATTATTGTCCATAATTTTTTGGAGATCCATGTGAATAAAGGGTTTATATGTTTGAACATCTAGTGAGCACAATTATGCAATTACACCATCGCGTTCCTTTTTTTAACAATTTTATCATGCTATTAGAGATAATCACTTTAGAGGGTTTCCCTTGGATACGTTTGAGTTCAATTTCCTTGCCTTCTAAGGAAAATCTCATGAAAAGTTCCTAAACATTAAGAGCCATTTTTCCTAATGATTGTAACCATTGGACCCCTAATACAACATCAACACCACCCTTTTGGATTGGAATCATTGGACTATCCAATAAATACTCCCCCATAGTGAGCTTAACACTATGACACTTCCTTGAACAATTTATAGTACCTCCATCTACAATCATTACTTGAAACTTTAGTGTTGGATATATAAAGCAATTGAGAAGTTTGGCTAATTTTCAATTAATGAAGTTATGGGTACTACCAGAATCAATCAAAACTATTAACTTTTTATTTTTAATATATCCTTCTATCGTGAGAGTTTGAGTATTGATTCCAACCAATACATTACAATATATGATTGGAGTAATCTATTCTAGTTCTAGATCTTGCGACAATTCCATTTCTTGATCTTATTCCTCTTCAAAATATATGTAGAATAGTTTCCTCTCACCAAACTTATGCCCCTGACTGTACTTTTTGTCACAATTGGAACACAACCCTTTTTCTATTATTTATCCATATTTTGAGGTGTCAAACCTATAGGTTGAGTGATGTTAGGAGAGGGAACATGGTGCTCTCTATAGTTGTTAGTGGCCACCATTTTGGTAGCCATATTTTTACTTTCAACTTTCCTTACCACACTGAAAGCATGCTCTAGGGATTTAGGTTTCAAGAGACACACCTCATGTTGAATGTTCTCCTTAAAGTGCCCATAAAGAGATCTAATAAATTATCCTCTAGAATGTTCTTTACTTTGAGACTCAACTTTTGAAATTGTTGAAAGTGCTATGTAATTGGACCTCTTTGTTGGATATTTATCAATTGACTAAAAAATTTGTTTCTCTTAATATCCCCATAATGTGCTATCAATTCATCCCTAAAAATGGACCAAGAGGCAACAAAATCATTTTTTTGTTCACAAAGTCATTGGCACCGAAAAAATTGATTAGGTTCTAAATACAAGGATGTGAGAGTTACCTTTTGTGAAGTTCAAACATGGTGTAGATCAAAGAATTTCTCCATCTGGAATATCCTGGTGAGAAATGTAGCTCGAGCAGGAACTTCTTTCACAAGTTCACTATGAATGTGAAAGAAGTGGTTCAAGAGATTTCTTTAGTGGCCACTTAGGAAAACTATTAATTAATTCCATCTACACTTGAAAAATAAAAGAAAAAGTGAAATTCTTATGTTTTGAAGTCAATTAGTCTTAGGTATCTAAATGGAATGTTCTAGAAGTTCTAGAACAATAGTGACTTAGATTAGAATTTAATATTAGTCCTACATCTCATGATTGAGATAGGCGACAACTAAGATTGAGGATATTAGTTATTTCCTCTCAAAGCATAAAAATGCCAAGATGAGAGAGGTCCACCATATATGAGAAGAGAATACGAGAGTTGGAAGAGGTCATAGTGCATTCAAGGAGAAGAAGAGTATATTGATGATGTGACCATCAAGTACAATAGGCCATACATGTCATACCATTGTTGTAACTTTCCTTTCTTCATGCATGGGTCATACACCCTTAGATCTGGACATACATAGTCTTATGTGGATTGCTAGAGTGTGCTTCAGTGTTGAGAGGAGAAAAAGAGCAATTTTTTTTCCAACAAAGGCAAAAATAGAGCATGGTGTACTACTGTAGTTGTGCCATCTTTTAAACAAGTCCTACACTGCTATTTGAGGATATTTTATTGACCATATACCTACTGGTTCAAGTAGGTTGAAAACATCACCTTGTAAGATTTCATCAAAGGAATGAAAAACTTATTAGAAGGAGAAATACCTATGAATGCATTTTATTTCTTCCATTGTTCATTTTTTAGCTACTGTATGATTGATGCAATGTTCATAAATTTATTTTTCTACCTTTAAATAAAGTATGTTTTGAGGTGTTTAATGAGAGAACATTAAGACAAAAATCAAATTCACATATCCATGTTCTAGGATCTTTACCATCAAATTTATTCATATCAATATTGGGAATTAATTAGTGCCTTAGCATTGAATTGAACCCGCGATGATGTAGATCTTGGATAAATGAATGATCATTATTCTGGAATTCAATATTAGATGTGTTAAAATATTTCCCATATGTTATTGCAGTTTAACGAATTTTTTCTCCTTATTTTCATCCTTGGGTCACAATATCACTTTTAGGGAACCTCTCACCTAGGGTATGTAAGAGCATGGATTCCATGGAATTTTTTAATTATTCCATCTTTTGATCCATCAAATTTTTCATTTTATCTTCAAATTCCATATTTTGATCCATCCACTTTTTCATCTTTTGATCCATCAATTTTTCCATTTTATCTTCAATTTCCCTTCTAAGTATTTCTTGCAGACGTGCCAAAACAACCTTTTTTAACACATTATCATCCATGTAATTAACTTGGCTCATCAATTGGAATACCTAGTTACCTAATTCTTCACATTCTTTAGGAGTTGTTACCACACAATCTATCACCTTAGTTCAAATCCTTCACAAGGAACCAACACGAGTGGAACATTGGAAGATGTCACCATTATAACCTAGGAAACAACTTCCCTCTCGTTAGTGAAGGAATAAATCCAACACAAGAGAGGCTTCCCTAGTAGCCTCAAGGAATCCCTAGGTAAGACACAATCAAGTCTAAAGCCTCATGTGTAGCTACTCAATCTGCCACCAATGAAATAATATGGACAATGTAAGGATAAAGTGGTAAGTTTATGCAATTTCCAGATTTGAATGGATGAGGATCTAGGTCAATTTAGAAGGTTTACCAAGTAAATTTTAGGCTCAAGAGGATGCCCAAACATTACAAAAGAATAAAAACCTATTGGTTATTGTAAGATTTGAAGGAAAGATAGTAAATTACAACAGTAATAAAAATTATGACAACAACAATAAAATTTTCCCTTGAACAAGTAATAGACCAATACAAAAAGAGGGATAAATAATGGATTAAACTAGGGTTTTATTGACTAACAAAACTTGAAAGTATGAACACATATAATAACCCTAAAACCCTATATGTTCAACCCTAAAAGGCTAAAACAATAAATCAACAATGCAATTTAGAATTTAAAGATGATTATTAAGTCAACAATATGCATGAATATCAAAACATCCTAGTCTTTTATGGATGAAAATTATTATATCGTTGTTATAAAACCCTAATTTGACCCTAAAACAAATCAAAAGAGTTGAAATTTAGAATTTTGTGATTTAGTATTGGGAGAATGACTAGTGCCTACTATATTGTTGGGCATATGGGGTCAATTAAGGACTCCTTTGAAGAGCTATAAGTGAATCTAGGGTGATATCTAGGGTTGTTCACTAGTAACCCTAAAAGATCCTTTTAGTATATTATTAGGTCTTTGAAGATAATTCAAGGGAAGGTTCATCACTAGTAACCTTCCAAGAGTTTGAACAAGAAGGGTTTTCTCAAGGAAGATCAAAGAGAATGCACAACCATCACTAGAGAAGCAACCTTACACTTACATTCACTCATAAAAAAAACCACAAGATAACAAGAGACTACTTACTCAATAAATATTTCATCCATCAAAACTCTAACAATGAACATCCATGAAGTAAAATCATCCACAAGGCATCTTCACCAAAATGTCTCTCTAACTAGCCATCCATGGCGATTTGTACAAGAGAGAAAGTAGTAGTGGACAAGTAGTGATAAATCTCCACAAGTAGCAATGATTTACAAGTAAGAAGTGCTTCTCTTATTTATCTGAGAGATCAAGCACCCTTATCATCCATTAGAATCCCTAAAAACATAAAATAATTCTTTATCTCTCACAAACCCTAGTGATAAGGCAAATAGACATAAAATATACACGATACAAGAGTGGATAGGTCACTAAGACCTCCATTAATGCCTCTTGTAACACCCCAATTTCCCCCTGTCTGTAATTATAAGTGTTATTATGGAAAAAAAAAAACCTACATGTGGGTGATCAATGATAAACAATGGACCATGATAGATTTATTATTATTTATCTCTCTCTATATATATGTTTTGTTTTTAATAAAATAGAGAATGTTGAGCTAATGTTGAAGGGATGACATTCACAGGTTACAATGTCATGAGAGGAGTGGGTGAGAGGGAGGCCATCACTATTTTGAATGAATATTCCAGGAAATACCCTTCTTAATTACAATGATATGGATATGAATTGTCCTTTTCCCTAGAAATTGACTATTAGTCAAGATAGTAGTTGGAATGTTTCCTAAAGGAGTTAAGAACGGATGGGAAAGTACCTTCAGGAAGTTTTTGGCATGATCCACAAGGTCCCAAGGGAAGAAGAAAAGAAGAAAAGGGGGAGGGAAAGGGCATAAGGCTCACCCAAAAAATATTGCAGAACTCCTCTTGTGACATCGTATCCTGGCTCAGGGGTGTCTATTTGTAGTGAAGTTTTAACGCAACCTTGCCTATGGTTGGGTGGAGAGCGGTTTTATCTACAACAATAATCAACATATATCAATTCTATATATAAGTGTCTTGTCTACCTCTGTGTATTGATATGAATGTGTGTAGGGATAAATGAATGGCATAATATTTAGATGAAACCATTTCGTTTGTAAATCAACTTGTCTATTCTAGGGATACCAAAAATTGCTCATAATGTTTAATTACGTGAAGACTTTTACATTCTTGCTTGTGAATACTTCATGTCTTATGATAATTAATTACGAATATATGTCGTGAGTAAAGATGTGTGTCTAGTATATTGGAAAGGATACAAATATTTATGATTCATATGCATGCGTATAATCTAAGGTCTTTGTACTAACTTGAGGAGAGAAACGTCCCTACTCAGTGTGTGTATTGTTGTAACCCTATGTCATATGCATGTACTCTCATATATATATATATATATATATATATATATATACCCTTGTGTACGTTCTCGGTGTGCCACACTGCTAGAATGACCGAGCCCAACCAATCTTTCAAAGGATAGAGTACTATGAAGAAACTGTGAAATCATGGAGTACGTCAGTTAAGCGTGAGCATCTGCAAGACTCAGTAAGAATTGAGAAGGACTCAAAGAAATATATCTGTGAAATGACTAAGTCTAGGCATAGACTGTTAAGTCAATGGAAATCCCTAATTCACATCAGAATAAATCGTGGTCATGGATTTGGCACGACGAATAAATTCAAGCCCTTTATAGGGACGCATTCAAGATCTGACCTCAGCCGTTGATTGGGATGAAAGGGAAAGATCTTGACCCATCATTGATGTTGAGCATAAATCCATACTCTGAAGTAAAAAATGGTCGTTGATCTGTCGGGAGTGATCGTGGATGATATTGGACCATTGGGTCCATGGAGATTAATGTGGTTGTACCCTCTTGGTCAGAAACTTGACGGAAGCCATGATGAAAATCCACTGTAAATATGGTTGAATATCATTGGAATGGGACCAAGGGAAAATGGTTGATTTCGTCATGACGTACCCTGCTGACTAGTATATCCATTGTACCCAAATATGATACCTACTAATGGGTGATTGGAAAAAATGGCAAGGGATATTTCTTGTCGGATCACCATTGAGTTAGGTATCATCGAACTAGAATCGTCGGAGCCACGCAATGAAGACCCTATGTGAGTACCATGTGTCCAGATGGAAGAAGGCCATGTGTCACCCTAAGAGGGTGCCATGTGTCACATAGTTTTGGCAGAATTATACAAGGGCCCACAGAAAATATGGATGCCACATGTCAAGCGGTACAGGTGCCATGTGCCATCCCACATGTCATGCCACACATCAATAGAAAATGGAAAAATGACTAAGTTTGAGACTTCACGGACTCATGAAAAGTTAGGGTCATAGAATTATAAGTCCACGAGTCTGCGAAGGGAAAAATGACTAAGTGTTGAGACTTCATGGACTCACAAAAAGTTAGGGTCATATAACTATACCTCCGCAAGTCCACGAAGGGAAAAATGACTAAGTGTTGAGACTTCATGGACTCACGAAAAGTTAGGGTCGTAGAATTACACCTCTGCAAGTCCGCAAGTACGGGAAGGGAAAAATGACTAAGTGTTGAGATTTCACGGACTCATGAAAGTTAGGGTCATAGAATATTACTTCTGTGAGTCTGGGAAGATGGAAAAATGGCTAAGTGTCAATATTTTCGGGTGGACTTGTGGAAGGAAAATTATAACGATATGTAGCCGAGATTCTGTGAGTCTGTGAATCCACAAATAAAAAGGTTTCGTCAGTGAAATCCCTTGAATAAGTAAAGAACATTGGAGATGCGAATGGAAGGAAATAATATAGGTTAGATAAACCAAGAAAAAACTGGACACCCAACCCCTTAGAAGCCTTAAGGGGTCGGGTATGTTACAAAGTGGTATCATAGCAGGAAACTACACTCGGCCTACTTGGGCTCACGAAGGAGTTGAATATGTTTTATTAGAAAAATTATAAAGGGAAGTATAAACCGCCCTACCTTATTTATAAGGCCTGTTAGTACCCAATCAGATGACCAAGTACTTAGACCTTTGAGGGTGTTAGAGTTTGTTTTCCAAGAGGTAATTTCTTCATGATATAGTAGGAGGCTGAGGGGCGGTAATAACACAACCCATACGAATGAAACTGTAGCCTTAATGACCCCCACATGTTCCCTAATGGACGCCTAGAAAAACACCAACACAAAGTAACCTTAGTTAAATCACGTGTGACTTATGTGGGCGCTTCTAATCGAAACCACCAACCCTTTTGTGCAATTCATGACCAATTTCACGATGTATAAGAAGTGGACCATTAACCTGACCGTAATCAACAATCATGATTTAAAAACTTACCCACCCAGATTTTGACCATGGAAACCCCGACCAATGGTGGGTATTAACAGACCATCTGATCCTATGTTTTTGAGTTCCCATTTTACCCAATGCATGGAAGGCCAATGAAATTCATTGTGCAATGCTTAACCCCCAGAATATCGAGAATAATAACCCTACAAATAAATAATCATGAGGATTTATAAAAAACCTTCTTACGGGAGAGAGGAACATGATTATATGTTGTTTTTGCACAACTAAATAGGGACTGTATACTACTGTAAAACACTATATTTCTACAATATAATATCAATTTACAAATGTACCATGTTGTTTTTTTATATAATGGACAAGTTGAATAACAAAGAATTGTTGATTCTTAGCACTTAACCAGTCCAAGATTTTCCAAACAAGCTCTAATAACAACGATGGTGAGCCACCATGAATGGGGGGAGAGTTCCCATAACAAAGAGGAAGAATATAATGAAAGGAGAATGGTAGAAACTGCTCCAAACTTGGTTGATACCGTGAGAAGTATTAGGGCATAGTTACAAAGTTTTAAGGCTAACAATGATCGACTAATGAAGGAGTAGGAAAAATGGACCGAGATAAATGCGGCCCCGCTGCAAAGTCCATCAGAACTACAATGAAAATTGAAACATGGGCCAGCTACCAACAACATGGGAAAACATTGTCCTGAGAAAACCCATAATTTACCTAAAATGTATAGGCAYAGACCTAAAAGAAAAAATTCAAGAAGAAACCCTCTCAAGAAGGCTCTTCATGGAGCCAAGGCACAGGCCAAAACCAAAGATTCATCTGAGCATTTCTTTAGCGAAGGAGTATAAATATCCACAGAATTGTCCAACAGTAAGACTAGTTCCCATTCCCAGAAAAAAGGGGAAGAAAAGGAAGTACTTCAAGGGTAGTGACCCCGAGGAATTTAAGAAAGCCAAGCCACCTACTTTTGATGGGGAAATCAAAAAAGGGGCAGAGGAAGAAGCTTGGATACTGGGCCTAAAGAAGTATTTTATATTTCATAACTACTCTGAGAAATTGAAGGCCTGGATAGATATATTCAATTTGAATGGAAAGGCCTCTATCTGGTGGGAAGACCTTATAAATGTAAAATGAATCCAGGAAAATGGATTGTCTTGGAATAAGTTTGAGAAATACTTCAAGAAGAAGTACCTTTCTGAGTGGTACTATGATGAAAATATGGAGGATTTATATGAACTCAAATTACGACAAATCATTATAGATGAATACATCAACAAGTTTCTGGAACTGATGAGGTAGGTACCCTACATAAAGGATGAAAAGGTAAAGATGCAACGATTTCTTAGTGGGCTGTCTTAATCCTTTCGGAATAGGATTGAATTTGATGAACCCAAAAATATGGAAGATGCCATTCAGAAGGATAGATATTGTTACGAGCAACTCAACCACAAAGAAGAACCCCCCAAGGAATGTAAGAAGAAAAATAAGACAGGATTCAAGAAGATGGGAGTTAAACCTTCAAGGTTCAAGGATTTTGGGAAGAATTCCAGGATGGGCTTCCTTACCAAAAGTGTGAATCAACAAAACTTCCACAGGTCGACTCACTTAGTCTGTGTCCTAGAGGATGTCTCAAAAACTTGTAATCATCAACACTCCCTCTCAGTTAGGGAGGAATTATCCACCAGTCCAAGTCTCTCACATAAGTACTCAAACTTCATCTTGGCAAGTGGTTTGGTGAAGATATTTGTAATCTGCTCATGTGTAGGAAGGTACTGCATGTGTACTTCTTTCCTCTGCACAATGTCTCTCATATAATGATATTTTATCTCAATGTGTTTTGATCTATCATGAAACACAGGGTTCTCAGAGAGATTCACACAACTCTGCTTATCACAATGAGTAATGGTAAGATCCATCTCATGATCAAATAAATATGTTAGGATCTTGCGAAGCCACACTTCTTCATGGACTACCACACTCAATGCTATATAATATAATTCTATGGTACTCAAGGCCACAAAGCTCTGTTTCCTACTGCACCAGGAAACCATGACATAGCCCAAGGTAAAACAACAACCGTATGTTCTCTTCCAGTCCACTGCACTCCCTACCCAATTTTCATTGGCATATCCTTGCATACTCATGTCTACAATGGAGGCATATATCATGTCATATCCAACCGTGCCTCGTAGATATCTCAATACATGCTTCACTGCTATCCAGTGAGTCTGTCTTAGCTGACTCATGAACTGACTAAGTACATTCACTGCATAGCATATGTCAAGTCTAGTGTTAACCATATACGTCAATGATCCAATCAGTTGTCGGTATAAATGTGGATCAATCTCGCCTAAATCAGTAAAAGAATCATTTATCTTCTTCAAATCCATCACCATTGGTGTAGGCATGGATTTGCATCCTTTCATACCGAACTTCTTCAAAATATCCATTGTATATTTTCCTTGACTCAGGAAAATCTCATCAGTCCTTTTCCATACTTCTAGTCCCAAGAAGTAGTGCATCATACCCAGATCCTTCATCTCGAATTCAGAAGTCAATGCTTGCTTGCATTAAAAAATAAGTCTTTCTGAACCGGTGAGGAATAAGTCATCCACATACATGACCAATATTAGGCACTCATTACCAACAATATGATAATAGAGGTTTGGATCAGAAACACTCTTTATGAAGCCCAAACTCATCAAGAATCCATCTATCTTCTTGTACCAAGAACGGGGTGCCTTCTTTAGTCCACAAGGATTTCTTCAACCCACACACGTGATTTTTCTCATCATGTATCATGAATCCTTATGGCTGCTCGATGTAAACTTCTTCATCAATATAAACATTGAGAAATGTTGTCTTTACATCCATCTGATGTAGTTTCCAACCCATGGATGCAACTAGTGAAATGATAGTACGGATCGAAGTGTATCAAGCTACTGGAGAAAATGTCTCCTAATAGTCAATTCCCTCCACCTATGAGAATCCTCTGGCTACAAATATCTCTTTTTGTTTCTCGACACTTCCATCAGATGCATGTTTGATCTTATAGATCCACTTGGAAGTTACTACAGACTTCCCTTCTAGTCTCAGAACAATATCCCACACATCATTCTTCAAGATGGAATGATACTCTTCTACCATGACATCTTTCCATACCTGTTGACTTGTCACTTCTCTATGACAAGAAGTCTCAGTATCAATGATGTGGCTCATGGATGAAAAGTAGCTCGAAAATATATTTGTTCTCTTTCTCTCTCGGGATGTGCCTTGAGGAGTTGCATGGCCCTCTTCCTCCTGCAGAGTTTATCAAGCCTAGGAAGGCCTTTTATGGCCTACTACATTGTCTATAGGGATATCAATTGGAGCAACTAGATCAATTGGAATAATGGTTGTCTCCCTCTGAACTGATTGAAGGAGGAGAAGGTATTGTCTCGCTGTCAATATCCATATAAGATTATATGGATCTTTGAAAGGCTATCGCTTCTTCAAAGATAACATCTATGCTCACCTCAATCTATCTATGACCAAGGATTTAGATCCGATATACCTTCAAAGGTTCACTGTATCCCACAAATGTACATTTTCTTCCTAAAGGGTCTAGCTTGGACCTCTTCTCTTTGGATACATTAAAGTATAATAGACACCCAAATATCCTGAAGTGTCCAATCTCAAGCTTTAATCCAATGAAGGATTCTTCGGGATTTATGTTCTTCAAAATCTGGTGAGGACTTATGTTTTGAACATATATTATTTTCATGCATGCTTCTGCCTACAAAATCATAGGTGGACTTTGATCATGTATCATCACTTTGGTTGCCTCTATGATGGTTATGTTCTTCCTCTATGCAACCCCATTTTGATGAGGGTTGTAAGGAACTATGTACTTCCTCTTGATCCCTGCTTCAATATAGAAATTATTGAAATCCTTGGAGGTGTATTCTCCTCCATTATTTGATCTTAGTACCTTGATATTTCTTCCAATCAGGTTCTCAACCTGAGATTTGAATTCTTTAAATCTTGCAAGGACCCCATCCTTGGTCTTCAGGAAATAAATCCAAGTTTTTCGAGAGTGATCATCTATGAAGAGTACATAGTACAAATATCCATTCAGGGAGGAAATGGTCACTGGCCCACACACATCTGAATGTATCAAGTCCAAGATTTCCTTGGATCTATTATCACTGCTCAAGAAGGACCCCTTTACATTATTTCCAAGAGCACAACCTCTGCAAACACCTTTATGTTGAATATGTACCTATGGAAGGGCCTGTTACCATTTTCCCTAGAGCTGGAAGGGCTCTATAATGAATGTGAGCAAGTCTTCTATTTCATAGCTCACTCAAGATGATATTATCATGTAGCAGGGCTTGGGCTGGTCTGATAGTCAACTTGTATAAGATGCTTTCTCGAACACCAATTACTCTGGCATAATTTATATGTGAATCCTTGTGCCATGCAAGAACGTTTCCTTCAGAAAAGGTAACCTTGTAGCCTTTGTCTTCTAAGGCATGAATGGAGATAAGGTTCCTCTTCATCCTAGGTACATATAATACCTCACTTAACTGAAGAGGTATGTCATAATATAGTTGGAAGGTATAATTTCCAACCTCTTTCACATTATGTCTGGCATTGTATCCAAGTACAACATGTAGATTGGTCTCTTTCTCAACAAGATCTATCAGGTGATCTCTAAATCTGGTTATGTGCCTCGAGGCACCACTGTCAATTAACCAAGTATCATTATCAATAGGAACCATACCTGAGAGTGATGAAATGAATAAGAAGGATTCTTTTTTGATGTATTCATCTCTCTGAAGTCTTAGCTTCTAGGAACTGTATTTTCTTGATCCATCAAGATTATCTTCCATCATAGTTTTGTTCATCATATTTTCAGATTCTTCACAAACCCTTACCAACTGGGCTAGGAAACCTAACGGCTAGGCTAGGCTAGCAATATTAGGTTTAGTTAGGCTTATGAATGCCAACAACAAGCCTTGAAAGTCATAATAACATTGGTGAGATGAAAATCTCCTTCAATGAGTTGCAAAAACCCTATATCTGAATTTTCTGCAAACCCTAGAAACCCTAGGGCCAAAAATCCAAAATTCTTGGAATTTTAATTTGAGAGTTGTTGGAGGTGCGCTGAGGGAGGCCGTATACCCCTATGTAATTTGTATCCCCAATGTTTCAGTTTTAAGTGATGGAACACTCAACAAGGAGAGGGCCATACAGATTTCTGGAAACCCTAATGGTCGTATGGTTCTGCAGAAGAGAGAGGAAGATTGCTAGAAACTTGTGCAATGGCTTCTTCAAGACCTATGCTCTGAAACCATGTTGAATTTTCACTATGCTGGGCTCAAGCATGAGGTTTATTTCATTTTATTCATGTACTTGAACGATAAACAAATGCAGCTACACCTTTCACAATTGCTGCAATAACCAAGATCACAAGAAGAAATACAATGCACAAGAACACAAGAAATATCCTGGGAAAACCCTTCTCAACAAGGGAGGAAAACCCAACAATCCTTTTCTATATTCTCAAGAGAATATCCTCCAACCATGAAACCCTAATGCACACAAGAGGGTGCTCTACTACCTTGAAACTTACGCCCAAGAGAGGTGCGCACTTCAACCCTAGAAGTGTACTTACTGAAATTCCTAAATGACCAGTGACTTGTGTGTTTCCTCAATGGGGAAATCACCTTTACTTATACTAGATTGGAAAGAACAAAAGTGGTGTCTATTGGCACAATAGGGTCGACCTCAATAAATCAGAAAATAATTAATTATTACAATAAACATTAATTATATTTCACATATGGTGGATATGACTTTTACCCTTTACATCACAATTAGGGTTATAGGTAAATCTTACTCTCAGACAATATAGCAAGGGATATCGCACATCCACTAGGGGCACACCCACTTGTGCTCAACCACATGGATGTCCTTCTTAACAGATCTCTATTTCACTAAGTCCATAGGAGAATCATCTGAAGTACCATTTCAAGATTGACTCAACTAAGTCCACAAGGTAGGAGACCACACATCATAAAAACTCAATCCATAGTTTGACACACACCCATCACATGGGCACCTTCACCCCACATAGGGGTACACATCATTTCAGCTCAATCCAGAGAGGAACGACACACCCATATCATGGGCACACCCAACACGTGGGCTCTCTCATAGGTCGACTCACTCAGTCTATGTCCTCGAGGATGTCTCACAAAGATGTAATCATCAATAAATAAGACTATTGGATCAAACCCATGTAGGAATGAAAGAAAAAAGAAGGAACCGTTCAAATGGTGTGGTTGTGGAGAAGAACACATGCTGAGAGACTGTCCTCATAGGAATCCAAACAACAAGGGAGTCTACAATGTCCAAGAGGTTACCACAGTCGATGATGTGGACATAAACATACCAAAAATCCATGTAGCTTTGGACAATAGACAAGCAGACCACCAAGCCTCGGTGGTGAAAATGGAAGGTATGCTCACCAACCATCTTTTTTCTATTTGGATTGACCTTGGTTATAATCAAAGTTATGTTTCTCCTCAAACAGTTGAGAAGTGTAAATTACAGGAAGAAAAAAACACTAAGCCATGGTGGTACAACTGGCCACAGGAACAAAAAGAAGGGTAACAAGCGTCGTAACCACATGCCCAGTCATCGTGAATGGGTTGCCTACCCAAGCCACCTTAAAAATACTTCCTCTAGGATCATACGACATGTTGATCGACATGGATTGTTTGGCTCTCGATAAAGCTAAACTGGACTGTTATAACAAAACCTTAGAATGTGAAGATGACAAAGGGGAGAGAAGAATTTTAGGGAATTCAAAAACCTGTCTCAGTAAGAAAGATATCAACCCTCCAATTGAAGAAGTATTGTAGTAAGGGTTCCCTTTGTATGCAATACATGTATTAGATTATGTTAAGGACCAAGAACCAATCCTATAAGAGCACCCTATATTGAAATATTTTAGAGATGTGTTTCTAGAAGAGGTATTGGGGTTACCTCCCAAGAGAGATATTGATTTCTCAATAGAGCTTGTACCTGGAGCAGTGCCTATATCTAGAGCACCCTATAGGATGAGTACCCCAAAGTTAGTTGAGCTCAATTTTAAACTGAAGGAAATATTAGACAAGGGGTACATTCAGCCTATTTGTAAATAAGAAGGATGACACACTCAGGTTGTGCATAGACTATAGGAAACCCAATAAAATGACAATTAAGAATAAGTACCCCCTTCCCAGGATTGATGACTTATTTGACCAATTAAGAGGGGAAACCATATTTTCCAAGATTGATTTGAGATTCAGATATCATCAATTTCAAATAAAGGATGAGGACATCTATAAAACTACCTTTAGGACAAGGTACATAAACTATGAATTTGTGGTGGTGCCATTTGGTCTCACCAACGCACCGACCACCTTCATGTGTTTGATGAACAATGCACTCAACAAGTTCTTAGATGGATTTGTATTAGTTTTTATTAATGGCATCCTAGTTTACTCAAGGAGTAAGGAAGAACACAAAGAAAATCTAAAGTTAGTACTCCAAGTACTAAGAGGGAACAAGCTCTATGTTAAGCTTAGAAAGTGTGACTTCTTCCAAAGGCAAGTCCATTATTTAGGCCATGTTATCTATGCAGAAGGAGTGGCAGTTGACCCTGATAAGATCAAAGCCATTATAGATTGCCCCACACCCAGGGATATCACTGATATTAGATCCTTCATGGGTTTAGCAGGATACTATAGGATATTCATAAAAAGATTTTCTAAGATTGTGTTGGAAGATTGGTTGTTGTCATTGATGTCAACCCTATTCATTGGTTTTGGACCGCAAGATTGATGAAGGTATTTGGATTTGAAGGGAAATGCACATGCAGATAAAACACCCATGGATGGATAGTATACATCATGTTGTTTCCGGTGGTATGTGGCACATCACGTGGATTCTCATGGTTGAGGAGAAATGAATTTTTGAATATGACAAAGTGAATTGAAGAAGGAAATACATGTAGGCCCTGAAGATAATTAAAGAAAAAAATTACAAAATAAGAAACTGTCAGGTCGGCTCTAATGTTAAAATGAAGTGACATAAATGGTATAAACAAATATCATTATACATTCATTTGATACAAAAGTCGAATTTCAGAGGAAATCAAAACGAAAGAAGGACAGATTTCAAGGGAGGATGAAGTCTTTTGGTGATGTGTTCTAAGGTATGTTATTTACATGTCATCTTACCATTTCCGCTATAACTTTTTTTCTACAACGATTCAGATGGTGAAATTTATACGGTATTGAGAAGACATATCAAGGTACATGTGATCAAATTTTCAGCTCTCTATTCTCTATAATTATGGAGATACACTTTGTGGAAGATAGGGTTTTTGACCAGTCCTGAAGCTAGTCAATAAAAAGGTGTTCTAGGCAAAACAGTCATAACTTCTTCATAGAGAATCCAAATTAAGTGGGATCAATTTCATTGGAAATATTACGGATTATATTTTCTTGTGTGCGAGTTTCATAATCTGATGTTAAATATTGAGCACGGGGCATGTAAGGCCTCTGTCCCCACAGAGCCTTATAAAACACACGCTAAACTAAAGAATAAAGAAAATTATATGCTGTACAATTTCATCATTAAAGCATAAATTAAATTTATCAACAACATGAAAGTAAATTTAATTAAAAACCACATAACACAACAAATTCATAAAATTACATACCTCTGTCTGATGTTAATTCCCCAATCTCCGGTTGTCCTCTCCGTTGCTCTGCCCGAACTCTGCCTGATGCTATGACCAAACCCTACCCAAAACCGACTAACCACCCAGCCAGCTAGGAGCAACCTATCCGGCTCCCTAGCTCCAGGATTCCTGGCCCCCGAGCCCAAAACTCCCAGCAACCTGGTTCAC
>ML803156.1:110729-138715 GCA_009831015.1 Picea engelmannii
TTTATTCTTTAGTTTAGCGTGTGTTTTATAAGGCTCTGTGGGGACAGAGGCCTTACATGCCCCGTGCTCAATATTTAACATCAGATTATGAAACTCGCACACAAGAAAATATAATCCGTAATATTTCCAATGAAATTGATCCCACTTAATTTGGATTCTCTATGAAGAAGTTATGACTGTTTTGCCTAGAACACCTTTTTATTGACTAGCTTCAGGACTGGTCAAAAACCCTATCTTCCACAAAGTGTATCTCCATAATTATAGAGAATAGAGAGCTGAAAATTTGATCACATGTACCTTGATATGTCTTCTCAATACCGTATAAATTTCACCATCTGAATCGTTGTAGAAAAAAAGTTATAGCGGAAATGGTAAGATGACATGTAAATAACATACCTTAGAACACATCACCAAAAGACTTCATCCTCCCTTGAAATCTGTCCTTCTTTCGTTTTGATTTCCTCTGAAATTCGACTTTTGTATCAAATGAATGTATAATGATATTTGTTTATACCATTTATGTCACTTCATTTTAACATTAGAGCCGACCTGACAGTTTCTTATTTTGTAATTTTTTTCTTTAATTATCTTCAGGGCCTACATGTATTTCCTTCTTCAATTCACTTTGTCATATTCAAAAATTCATTTCTCCTCAACCATGAGAATCCACGTGATGTGCCACATACCACCGGAAACAACATGATGTATACTATCCATCCATGGGTGTTTTATCTGCATGTGCATTTCCCTTCAAATCCAAATACCTTCATCAATCTTGCGGTCCAAAACCAATGAATAGGGTTGACATCAATGACAACAACCAATCTTCCAACACAATCTTAGAAAATCTTTTTATGAATATCCTATAGTATCCTGCTAAACCCATGAAGGATCTAATATCAGTGATATCCCTGGGTGTGGGGCAATCTATAATGGCTTTGATCTTATCAGGGTCAACTGCCACTCCTTCTGCATAGATAACATGGCCTAAATAATGGACTTGCCTTTGGAAGAAGTCACACTTTCTAAGCTTAACATAGAGCTTGTTCCCTCTTAGTACTTGGAGTACTAACTTTAGATTTTCTTTGTGTTCTTCCTTACTCCTTGAGTAAACTAGGATGCCATTAATAAAAACTAATACAAATCCATCTAAGAACTTGTTGAGTGCATTGTTCATCAAACACATGAAGGTGGTCGGTGCGTTGGTGAGACCAAATGGCACCACCACAAATTCATAGTTTATGTACCTTGTCCTAAAGGTAGTTTTATAGATGTCCTCATCCTTTATTTGAAATTGATGATATCTGAATCTCAAATCAATCTTGGAAAATATGGTTTCCCCTCTTAATTGGTCAAATAAGTCATCAATCCTGGGAAGGGGGTACTTATTCTTAATTGTCATTTTATTGGGTTTCCTATAGTCTATGCACAACCTGAGTGTGTCATCCTTCTTATTTACAAATAGGCTGAATGTACCCCTTGTCTAATATTTCCTTCAGTTTAAAATTGAGCTCAACTAACTTTGGGGTACTCATCCTATAGGGTGCTCTAGATATAGGCACTGCTCCAGGTACAAGCTCTATTGAGAAATCAATATCTCTCTTGGGAGGTAACCCCAATACCTCTTCTAGAAACACATCTCTAAAATATTTCAATATAGGGTGCTCTTATAGGATTGGTTCTTGGTCCTTAACATAATCTAATACATGTATTGCATACAAAGGGAACCCTTACTACAATACTTCTTCAATTGGAGGGTTGATATCTTTCTTACTGAGACAGGTTTTTGAATTCCCTAAAATTCTTCTCTCCCCTTTGTCATCTTCACATTCTAAGGTTTTGTTATAACAGTCCAGTTTAGCTTTATCGAGAGCCAAACAATCCATGTCGATCAACATGTCGTATGATCCTAGAGGAAGTATTTTTAAGGTGGCTTGGGTAGGCAACCCATTCACGATGACTGGGCATGTGGTTACGACGCTTGTTACCCTTCTTTTTGTTCCTGTGGCCAGTTGTACCACCATGGCTTAGTGTTTTTTTCTTCCTGTAATTTACACTTCTCAACTGTTTGAGGAGAAACATAACTTTGATTATAACCAAGGTCAATCCAAATAGAAAAAAGATGGTTGGTGAGCATACCTTCCATTTTCACCACCGAGGCTTGGTGGTCTGCTTGTCTATTGTCCAAAGCTACATGGATTTTTGGTATGTTTATGTCCACATCATCGACTGTGGTAACCTCTTGGACATTGTAGACTCCCTTGTTGTTTGGATTCCTATGAGGACAGTCTCTCAGCATGTGTTCTTCTCCACAACCACACCATTTGAACGGTTCCTTCTTTTTTCTTTCATTCCTACATGGGTTTGATCCAATAGTCTTATTTATTGATGATTACATCTTTGTGAGACATCCTCGAGGACATAGACTGAGTGAGTCGACCTATGAGAGAGCCCACGTGTTGGGTGTGCCCATGATATGGGTGTGTCGTTCCTCTCTGGATTGAGCTGAAATGATGTGTACCCCTATGTGGGGTGAAGGTGCCCATGTGATGGGTGTGTGTCAAACTATGGATTGAGTTTTTATGATGTGTGGTCTCCTACCTTGTGGACTTAGTTGAGTCAATCTTGAAATGGTACTTCAGATGATTCTCCTATGGACTTAGTGAAATAGAGATCTGTTAAGAAGGACATCCATGTGGTTGAGCACAAGTGGGTGTGCCCCTAGTGGATGTGCGATATCCCTTGCTATATTGTCTGAGAGTAAGATTTACCTATAACCCTAATTGTGATGTAAAGGGTAAAAGTCATATCCACCATATGTGAAATATAATTAATGTTTATTGTAATAATTAATTATTTTCTGATTTATTGAGGTCGACCCTATTGTGCCAATAGACACCACTTTTGTTCTTTCCAATCTAGTATAAGTAAAGGTGATTTCCCCATTGAGGAAACACACAAGTCACTGGTCATTTAGGAATTTCAGTAAGTACACTTCTAGGGTTGAAGTGCGCACCTCTCTTGGGCGTAAGTTTCAAGGTAGTAGAGCACCCTCTTGTGTGCATTAGGGTTTCATGGTTGGAGGATATTCTCTTGAGAATATAGAAAAGGATTGTTGGGTTTTCCTCCCTTGTTGAGAAGGGTTTTCCCAGGATATTTCTTGTGTTCTTGTGCATTGTATTTCTTCTTGTGATCTTGGTTATTGCAGCAATTGTGAAAGGTGTAGCTGCATTTGTTTATCGTTCAAGTACATGAATAAAATGAAATAAACCTCATGCTTGAGCCCAGCATAGTGAAAATTCAACATGGTTTCAGAGCATAGGTCTTGAAGAAGCCATTGCACAAGTTTCTAGCAATCTTCCTCTCTCTTCTGCAGAACCATACGACCATTAGGGTTTCCAGAAATCTGTATGGCCCTCTCCTTGTTGAGTGTTCCATCACTTAAAACTGAAACATTGGGGATACAAATTACATAGGGGTATACGGCCTCCCTCAGCGCACCTCCAACAACTCTCAAATTAAAATTCCAAGAATTTTGGATTTTTGGCCCTAGGGTTTCTAGGGTTTGCAGAAAATTCAGATATAGGGTTTTTGCAACTCATTGAAGGAGATTTTCATCTCACCAATGTTATTATGACTTTCAAGGCTTGTTGTTGGCATTCATAAGCCTAACTAAACCTAATATTGCTAGCCTAGCCTAGCCGTTAGGTTTCCTAGCCCAGTTGGTAAGGGTTTGTGAAGAATCTGAAAATATGATGAACAAAACTATGATGGAAGATAATCTTGATGGATCAAGAAAATACAGTTCCTAGAAGCTAAGACTTCAGAGAGATGAATACATCAAAAAAGAATCCTTCTTATTCATTTCATCACTCTCAGGTATGGTTCCTATTGATAATGATACTTGGTTAATTGACAGTGGTGCCTCGAGGCACATAACCAGATTTAGAGATCACCTGATAGATCTTGTTGAGAAAGAGACCAATCTACATGTTGTACTTGGATACAATGCCAGACATAATGTGAAAGAGGTTGGAAATTATACCTTCCAACTATATTATGACATACCTCTTCAGTTAAGTGAGGTATTATATGTACCTAGGATGAAGAGGAACCTTATCTCCATTCATGCCTTAGAAGACAAAGGCTACAAGGTTACCTTTTCTGAAGGAAACGTTCTTGCATGGCACAAGGATTCACATATAAATTATGCCAGAGTAATTGGTGTTCGAGAAAGCATCTTATACAAGTTGACTATCAGACCAGCCCAAGCCCTGCTACATGATAATATCATCTTGAGTGAGCTATGAAATAGAAGACTTGCTCACATTCATTATAGAGCCCTTCCAGCTCTAGGGAAAATGGTAACAGGCCCTTCCATAGGTACATATTCAACATAAAGGTGTTTGCAGAGGTTGTGCTCTTGGAAATAATGTAAAGGGGTCCTTCTTGAGCAGTGATAATAGATCCAAGGAAATCTTGGACTTGATACATTCAGATGTGTGTGGGCCAGTGACCATTTCCTCCCTGAATGGATATTTGTACTATGTACTCTTCATAGATGATCACTCTCGAAAAACTTGGATTTATTTCCTGAAGACCAAGGATGGGGTCCTTGCAAGATTTAAAGAATTCAAATCTCAGGTTGAGAACCTGATTGGAAGAAATATCAAGGTACTAAGATCAAATAATGGAGGAGAATACACCTCCAAGGATTTCAATAATTTCTATATTGAAGCAGGGATCAAGAGGAAGTACATAGTTCCTTACAACCCTCATCAAAATGGGGTTGCATAGAGGAAGAACATAACCATCATAGAGGCAACCAAAGTGATGATACATGATCAAAGTCCACCTATGATTTTGTAGGCAGAAGCATGCATGAAAATAATATATGTTCAAAACATAAGTCCTCACCAGATTTTGAAGAACATAAATCCCGAAGAATCCTTCATTGGATTAAAGCTTGAGATTGGACACTTCAGGATATTTGGGTGTCTATTATACTTTAATGTATCCAAAGAGAAGAGGTCCAAGCTAGACCCTTTAGGAAGAAAATGTACATTTGTGGGATACAGTGAACCTTTGAAGGTATATCGGATCTAAATCCTTGGTCATAGATAGATTGAGGTGAGCATAGATGTTATCTTTGAAGAAGCGATAGCCTTTCAAAGATCCATATAATCTTATATGGATATTGACAGCGAGACAATACCTTCTCCTCCTTCAATCAGTTCAGAGGGAGACAACCATTATTCCAATTGATCTAGTTGCTCCAATTGATATCCCTATAGACAATGTAGTAGGCCATAAAAGGCCTTCCTAGGCTTGATAAACTCTGCAGGAGGAAGAGGGCCATGCAACTCCTCAAGGCACATCCCGAGAGAGAAAGAGAACAAATATATTTTCGAGCTACTTTTCATCCATGAGCCACATCATTGATACTGAGACTTCTTGTCATAGAGAAGTGACAAGTCAACAGGTATGGAAAGATGTCATGGTAGAAGAGTATCATTCCATCTTGAAGAATGATGTGTGGGATATTGTTCTGAGACTAGAAGGGAAGTCTGTAGTAACTTCCAAGTGGATCTATAAGATCAAACATGCATCTGATGGAAGTGTCGAGAAACAAAAAGAGATATTTGTAGCCAGAGGATTCTCATAGGTGGAGGGAATTGACTATTAGGAGACATTTTCTCCAGTAGCTTGATACACTTCGATCCGTACTATCATTTCACTAGTTGCATCCATGGGTTGGAAACTACATCAGATGGATGTAAAGACAACATTTCTCAATGTTTATATTGATGAAGAAGTTTACATCGAGCAGCCATAAGGATTCATGATACATGATGAGAAAAATCACGTGTGTGGGTTGAAGAAATCCTTGTGGACTAAAGAAGGCACCCCGTTCTTGGTACAAGAAGATAGATGGATTCTTGATGAGTTTGGGCTTCATAAAGAGTGTTTCTGATCCAAACCTCTATTATCATATTGTTGGTAATGAGTGCCTAATATTGGTCATGTATGTGGATGACTTATTCCTCACCGGTTCAGAAAGACTTATTTTTTAATGCAAGCAAGCATTGACTTCTGAATTCGAGATGAAGGATCTGGGTATGATGCACTACTTCTTGGGACTAGAAGTATGGAAAAGGACTGATGAGATTTTCCTGAGTCAAGGAAAATATACAATGGATATTTTGAAGAAGTTCGGTATGAAAGGATGCAAATCCATGCCTACACCAATGGTGATGGATTTGAAGAAGATAAATGATTCTTTTACTGATTTAGGCGAGATTGATCCACATTTATACCGACAACTGATTGGATCATTGACGTATATGGTTAACACTAGACTTGACATATGCTATGCAGTGAATGTACTTAGTCAGTTCATGAGTCAGCTAAGACAGACTCACTGGATAGCAGTGAAGCATGTATTGAGATATCTACGAGGCACGGTTGGATATGACATGATATATGCCTCCATTGTAGACATGAGTATGCAAGGATATGCCAATGAAAATTGGGTAGGGAGTGCAGTGGACTGGAAGAGAACATACGGTTGTTGTTTTACCTTGGGCTATGTCATGGTTTCCTGGTGCAGTAGGAAACAGAGCTTTGTGGCCTTGAGTACCATAGAATTATATTATATAGCATTGAGTGTGGTAGTCCATGAAGAAGTGTGGCTTCGCAAGATCCTAACATATTTATTTGATCATGAGATGGATCTTACCATTACTCATTGTGATAAGCAGAGTTGTGTGAATCTCTCTGAGAACCCTGTGTTTCATGATAGATCAAAACACATTGAGATAAAATATCATTATATGAGAGACATTGTGCAGAGGAAAGAAGTACACATGCAGTACCTTCCTACACATGAGCAGATTACAAATATCTTCACCAAACCACTTGCCAAGATGAAGTTTGAGTACTTATGTGAGAGACTTGGACTGGTGGATAATTCCTCCCTAACTGAGAGGGAGTGTTGATGATTACAAGTTTTTGAGACATCCTCTAGGACACAGACTAAGTGAGTCGACCTGTGGAAGTTTTGTTGATTCACACTTTTGGTAAGGAAGCCCATCCTGGAATTCTTCCCAAAATCCTTGAACCTTGAAGGTTTAACTCCCATCTTCTTGAATCCTGTCTTATTTTTCTTCTTACATTCCTTGGGGGGTTCTTCTTTGTGGTTGAGTTGCTCGTAACAATATCTATCCTTCTGAATGGCATCTTCCATATTTTTGGGTTCATCAAATTCAATCCTATTCCGAAAGGATTAAGACAGCCCACTAAGAAATCGTTGCATCTTTACCTTTTCATCCTTTATGTAGGGTACCTACCTCATCAGTTCCAGAAACTTGTTGATGTATTCATCTATAATGATTTGTCGTAATTTGAGTTCATATAAATCCTCCATATTTTCATCATAGTACCACTCAGAAAGGTACTTCTTCTTGAAGTATTTCTCAAACTTATTCCAAGACAATCCATTTTCCTGGATTCATTTTACATTTATAAGGTCTTCCCACCAGATAGAGGCCTTTCCATTCAAATTGAATATATCTATCCAGGCCTTCAATTTCTCAGAGTAGTTATGAAATATAAAATACTTCTTTAGGCCCAGTATCCAAGCTTCTTCCTCTGCCCCTTTTTTGATTTCCCCATCAAAAGTAGGTGGCTTGGCTTTCTTAAATTCCTCGGGGTCACTACCCTTGAAGTACTTCCTTTTCTTCCCCTTTTTTCTGGGAATGGGAACTAGTCTTACTGTTGGACAATTCTGTGGATATTTATACTCCTTCGCTAAAGAAATGCTCAGATGAATCTTTGGTTTTGGCCTGTGCCTTGGCTCCATGAAGAGCCTTCTTGAGAGGGTTTCTTCTTGAATTTTTTCTTTTAGGTCTATGCCTATACATTTTAGGTAAATTATGGGTTTTCTCAGGACAATGTTTTCCCATGTTGTTGGTAGCTGGCCCATGTTTCAATTTTCATTGTAGTTCTGATGGACTTTGCAGCGGGGCCGCATTTATCTCGATCCATTTTTCCTACTCCTTCATTAGTCGATCATTGTTAGCCTTAAAACTTTGTAACTATGCCCTAATACTTCTCACGGTATCAACCAAGTTTGGAGCAGTTTCTACCATTCTCCTTTCATTATATTCTTCCTCTTTGTTATGGGAACTCTCCCCCCATTCATGGTGGCTCACCATCGTTGTTATTAGAGCTTGTTTGGAAAATCTTGGACTGGTTAAGTGCTAAGAATCAACAATTCTTTGTTATTCAACTTGTCCATTATATAAAAAAACAACATGGTACATTTGTAAATTGATATTATATTGTAGAAATATAGTGTTTTACAGTAGTATACAGTCCCTATTTAGTTGTGCAAAAACAACATATAATCATGTTCCTCTCTCCCGTAAGAAGGTTTTTTATAAATCCTCATGATTATTTATTTGTAGGGTTATTATTCTCGATATTCTGGGGGTTAAGCATTGCACAATGAATTTCATTGGCCTTCCATGCATTGGGTAAAATGGGAACTCAAAAACATAGGATCAGATGGTCTGTTAATACCCACCATTGGTCGGGGTTTCCATGGTCAAAATCTGGGTGGGTAAGTTTTTAAATCATGATTGTTGATTACGGTCAGGTTAATGGTCCACTTCTTATACATCGTGAAATTGGTCATGAATTGCACAAAAGGGTTGGTGGTTTCGATTAGAAGCGCCCACATAAGTCACACGTGATTTAACTAAGGTTACTTTGTGTTGGTGTTTTTCTAGGCGTCCATTAGGGAACATGTGGGGGTCATTAAGGCTACAGTTTCATTCGTATGGGTTGTGTTATTACCGCCCCTCAGCCTCCTACTATATCATGAAGAAATTACCTCTTGGAAAACAAACTCTAACACCCTCAAAGGTCTAAGTACTTGGTCATCTGATTGGGTACTAACAGGCCTTATAAATAAGGTAGGGCGGTTTATACTTCCCTTTATAATTTTTCTAATAAAACATATTCAACTCCTTCGTGAGCCCAAGTAGGCCGAGTGTAGTTTCCTGCTATGATACCACTTTGTAACATACCCGACCCCTTAAGGCTTCTAAGGGGTTGGGTGTCCAGTTTTTTCTTGGTTTATCTAACCTATATTATTTCCTTCCATTCGCATCTCCAATGTTCTTTACTTATTCAAGGGATTTCACTGACGAAACCTTTTTATTTGTGGATTCACAGACTCACAGAATCTCGGCTACATATCGTTATAATTTTCCTTCCACAAGTCCACCCGAAAATATTGACACTTAGCCATTTTTCCATCTTCCCAGACTCACAGAAGTAATATTCTATGACCCTAACTTTCATGAGTCCGTGAAATCTCAACACTTAGTCATTTTTCCCTTCCCGTACTTGCGGACTTGCAGAGGTGTAATTCTACGACCCTAACTTTTCGTGAGTCCATGAAGTCTCAACACTTAGTCATTTTTCCCTTCGTGGACTTGCGGAGGTATAGTTATATGACCCTAACTTTTTGTGAGTCCATGAAGTCTCAACACTTAGTCATTTTTCCCTTCGCAGACTCGTGGACTTATAATTCTATGACCCTAACTTTTCATGAGTCCGTGAAGTCTCAAACTTAGTCATTTTTCCATTTTCTATTGATGTGTGGCATGACATGTGGGATGGCACATGGCACCTGTACCGCTTGACATGTGGCATCCATATTTTCTGTGGGCCCTTGTATAATTCTGCCAAAACTATGTGACACATGGCACCCTCTTAGGGTGACACATGGCCTTCTTCCATCTGGACACATGGTACTCACATAGGGTCTTCATTGCGTGGCTCCGACGATTCTAGTTCGATGATACCTAACTCAATGGTGATCCGACAAGAAATATCCCTTGCCATTTTTTCCAATCACCCATTAGTAGGTATCATATTTGGGTACAATGGATATACTAGTCAGCAGGGTACGTCATGACGAAATCAACCATTTTCCCTTGGTCCCATTCCAATGATATTCAACCATATTTACAGTGGATTTTCATCATGGCTTCCGTCAAGTTTCTGACCAAGAGGGTACAACCACATTAATCTCCATGGACCCAATGGTCCAATATCATCCACGATCACTCCCGACAGATCAACGACCATTTTTTACTTCAGAGTATGGATTTATGCTCAACATCAATGATGGGTCAAGATCTTTCCCTTTCATCCCAATCAACGGCTGAGGTCAGATCTTGAATGCGTCCCTATAAAGGGCTTGAATTTATTCGTCGTGCCAAATCCATGACCACGATTTATTCTGATGTGAATTAGGGATTTCCATTGACTTAACAGTCTATGCCTAGACTTAGTCATTTCACAGATATATTTCTTTGAGTCCTTCTCAATTCTTACTGAGTCTTGCAGATGCTCACGCTTAACTGACGTACTCCATGATTTCACAGTTTCTTCATAGTACTCTATCCTTTGAAAGATTGGTTGGGCTCGGTCATTCTAGCAGTGTGGCACACCGAGAACGTACACAAGGGTATATATATATATATATATATATATATATATATGAGAGTACATGCATATGACATAGGGTTACAACAATACACACACTGAGTAGGGACGTTTCTCTCCTCAAGTTAGTACAAAGACCTTAGATTATACGCATGCATATGAATCATAAATATTTGTATCCTTTCCAATATACTAGACACACATCTTTACTCACGACATATATTCGTAATTAATTATCATAAGACATGAAGTATTCACAAGCAAGAATGTAAAAGTCTTCACGTAATTAAACATTATGAGCAATTTTTGGTATCCCTAGAATAGACAAGTTGATTTACAAACGAAATGGTTTCATCTAAATATTATGCCATTCATTTATCCCTACACACATTCATATCAATACACAGAGGTAGACAAGACACTTATATATAGAATTGATATATGTTGATTATTGTTGTAGATAAAACCGCTCTCCACCCAACCATAGGCAAGGTTGCGTTAAAACTTCACTACAAATAGACACCCCTGAGCCAGGATACGATGTCACAAGAGGAGTTCTGCAATATTTTTTGGGTGAGCCTTATGCCCTTTCCCTCCCCCTTTTCTTCTTTTCTTCTTCCCTTGGGACCTTGTGGATCATGCCAAAAACTTCCTGAAGGTACTTTCCCATCCGTTCTTAACTCCTTTAGGAAACATTCCAACTACTATCTTGACTAATAGTCAATTTCTAGGGAAAAGGACAATTCATATCCATATCATTGTAATTAAGAAGGGTATTTCCTGGAATATTCATTCAAAATAGTGATGGCCTCCCTCTCACCCACTCCTCTCATGACATTGTAACCTGTGAATGTCATCCCTTCAACATTAGCTCAACATTCTCTATTTTATTAAAAACAAAACATATATATAGAGAGAGATAAATAATAATAAATCTATCATGGTCCATTGTTTATCATTGATCACCCACATGTAGGTTTTTTTTTTTCCATAATAACACTTATAATTACAGACAGGGGGAAATTGGGGTGTTACAAGAGGCATTAATGGAGGTCTTAGTGACCTATCCACTCTTGTATCGTGTATATTTTATGTCTATTTGCCTTATCACTAGGGTTTGTGAGAGATAAAGAATTATTTTATGTTTTTAGGGATTCTAATGGATGATAAGGGTGCTTGATCTCTCAGATAAATAAGAGAAGCACTTCTTACTTGTAAATCATTGCTACTTGTGGAGATTTATCACTACTTGTCCACTACTACTTTCTCTCTTGTACAAATCGCCATGGATGGCTAGTTAGAGAGACATTTTGGTGAAGATGCCTTGTGGATGATTTTACTTCATGGATGTTCATTGTTAGAGTTTTGATGGATGAAATATTTATTGAGTAAGTAGTCTCTTGTTATCTTGTGGTTTTTTTTATGAGTGAATGTAAGTGTAAGGTTGCTTCTCTAGTGATGGTTGTGCATTCTCTTTGATCTTCCTTGAGAAAACCCTTCTTGTTCAAACTCTTGGAAGGTTACTAGTGATGAACCTTCCCTTGAATTATCTTCAAAGACCTAATAATATACTAAAAGGATCTTTTAGGGTTACTAGTGAACAACCCTAGATATCACCCTAGATTCACTTATAGCTCTTCAAAGGAGTCCTTAATTGACCCCATATGCCCAACAATATAGTAGGCACTAGTCATTCTCCCAATACTAAATCACAAAATTCTAAATTTCAACTCTTTTGATTTGTTTTAGGGTCAAATTAGGGTTTTATAACAACGATATAATAATTTTCATCCATAAAAGACTAGGATGTTTTGATATTCATGCATATTGTTGACTTAATAATCATCTTTAAATTCTAAATTGCATTGTTGATTTATTGTTTTAGCCTTTTAGGGTTGAACATATAGGGTTTTAGGGTTATTATATGTGTTCATACTTTCAAGTTTTGTTAGTCAATAAAACCCTAGTTTAATCCATTATTTATCCCTCTTTTTGTATTGGTCTATTACTTGTTCAAGGGAAAATTTTATTGTTGTTGTCATAATTTTTATTACTGTTGTAATTTACTATCTTTCCTTCAAATCTTACAATAACCAATAGGTTTTTATTCTTTTGTAATGTTTGGGCATCCTCTTGAGCCTAAAATTTACTTGGTAAACCTTCTAAATTGACCTAGATCCTCATCCATTCAAATCTGGAAATTGCATAAACTTACCACTTTATCCTTACATTGTCCATATTATTTCATTGGTGGCAGATTGAGTAGCTACACATGAGGCTTTAGACTTGATTGTGTCTTACCTAGGGATTCCTTGAGGCTACTAGGGAAGCCTCTCTTGTGTTGGATTTATTCCTTCACTAACGAGAGGGAAGTTGTTTCCTAGGTTATAATGGTGACATCTTCCAATGTTCCACTCGTGTTGGTTCCTTGTGAAGGATTTGAACTAAGGTGATAGATTGTGTGGTAACAACTCCTAAAGAATGTGAAGAATTAGGTAACTAGGTATTCCAATTGATGAGCCAAGTTAATTACATGGATGATAATGTGTTAAAAAAGGTTGTTTTGGCACGTCTGCAAGAAATACTTAGAAGGGAAATTGAAGATAAAATGGAAAAATTGATGGATCAAAAGATGAAAAAGTGGATGGATCAAAATATGGAATTTGAAGATAAAATGAAAAATTTGATGGATCAAAAGATGGAATAATTAAAAAATTCCATGGAATCCATGCTCTTACATACCCTAGGTGAGAGGTTCCCTAAAAGTGATATTGTGACCCAAGGATGAAAATAAGGAGAAAAAATTCGTTAAACTGCAATAACATATGGGAAATATTTTAACACATCTAATATTGAATTCCAGAATAATGATCATTCATTTATCCAAGATCTACATCATCGCGGGTTCAATTCAATGCTAAGGCACTAATTAATTCCCAATATTGATATGAATAAATTTGATGGTAAAGATCCTAGAACATGGATATGTGAATTTGATTTTTGTCTTAATGTTCTCTCATTAAACACCTCAAAACATACTTTATTTAAAGGTAGAAAAATAAATTTATGAACATTGCATCAATCATACAGTAGCTAAAAAATGAACAATGGAAGAAATAAAATGCATTCATAGGTATTTCTCCTTCTAATAAGTTTTTCATTCCTTTGATGAAATCTTACAAGGTGATGTTTTCAACCTACTTGAACCAGTAGGTATATGGTCAATAAAATATCCTCAAATAGCAGTGTAGGACTTGTTTAAAAGATGGCACAACTACAGTAGTACACCATGCTCTATTTTTGCCTTTGTTGGAAAAAAAATTGCTCTTTTTCTCCTCTCAACACTGAAGCACACTCTAGCAATCCACATAAGACTATGTATGTCCAGATCTAAGGGTGTATGACCCATGCATGAAGAAAGGAAAGTTACAACAATGGTATGACATGTATGGCCTATTGTACTTGATGGTCACATCATCAATATACTCTTCTTCTCCTTGAATGCACTATGACCTCTTCCAACTCTCGTATTCTCTTCTCATATATGGTGGACCTCTCTCATCTTGGCATTTTTATGCTTTGAGAGGAAATAACTAATATCCTCAATCTTAGTTGTCGCCTATCTCAATCATGAGATGTAGGACTAATATTAAATTCTAATCTAAGTCACTATTGTTCTAGAACTTCTAGAACATTCCATTTAGATACCTAAGACTAATTGACTTCAAAACATAAGAATTTCACTTTTTCTTTTATTTTTCAAGTGTAGATGGAATTAATTAATAGTTTTCCTAAGTGGCCACTAAAGAAATCTCTTGAACCACTTCTTTCACATTCATAGTGAACTTGTGAAAGAAGTTCCTGCTCGAGCTACATTTCTCACCAGGATATTCCAGATGGAGAAATTCTTTGATCTACACCATGTTTGAACTTCACAAAAGGTAACTCTCACATCCTTGTATTTAGAACCTAATCAATTTTTTCGGTGCCAATGACTTTGTGAACAAAAAAATGATTTTGTTGCCTCTTGGTCCATTTTTAGGGATGAATTGATAGCACATTATGGGGATATTAAGAGAAACAAATTTTTTAGTCAATTGATAAATATCCAACAAAGAGGTCCAATTACATAGCACTTTCAACAATTTCAAAAGTTGAGTCTCAAAGTAAAGAACATTCTAGAGGATAATTTATTAGATCTCTTTATGGGCACTTTAAGGAGAACATTCAACATGAGGTGTGTCTCTTGAAACCTAAATCCCTAGAGCATGCTTTCAGTGTGGTAAGGAAAGTTGAAAGTAAAAATATGGCTACCAAAATGGTGGCCACTAACAACTATAGAGAGCACCATGTTCCCTCTCCTAACATCACTCAACCTATAGGTTTGACACCTCAAAATATGGATAAATAATAGAAAAAGGGTTGTGTTCCAATTGTGACAAAAAGTACAGTCAGGGGCATAAGTTTGGTGAGAGGAAACTATTCTACATATATTTTGAAGAGGAATAAGATCAAGAAATGGAATTGTCGCAAGATCTAGAACTAGAATAGATTACTCCAATCATATATTGTAATGTATTGGTTGGAATCAATACTCAAACTCTCAGGATAGAAGGATATATTAAAAATAAAAAGTTAATAGTTTTGATTGATTCTGGTAGTACCCATAACTTCATTAATTGAAAATTATCCAAACTTCTCAATTGCTTTATATATCCAACACTAAAGTTTCAAGTAATGATTGTAGATGGAGGTACTATAAATTGTTCAAGGAAGTGTCATAGTGTTAAGCTCACTATGGGGGAGTATTTATTGGATAGTCCAATGATTCCAATCCAAAAGGGTGGTGTTGATGTTGTATTAGGGGTCCAATGGTTACAATCATTAGGAAAAATGGCTCTTAATGTTTAGGAACTTTTCATGAGATTTTCCTTAGAAGGCAAGGAAATTGAACTCAAACGTATCCAAGGGAAACCCTCTAAAGTGATTATCTCTAATAGCATGATAAAATTGTTAAAAAAAGGAACGCGATGGTGTAATTGCATAATTGTGCTCACTAGATGTTCAAACATATAAACCCTTTATTCACATGGATCTCCAAAAAATTATGGACAATAATTTCAATGTTTTTGGAGAGATGCCTAAAATGTACCACCTACTCGAGATCATGACCATTTTATTCATTTAAAACTAGGAAGTGTAGCACATAACATCAAACCTTAGAAGTACTCATATTCACAAAAGAGTGAGATTGATCATATGGTTCAAGAAATGTTAGAGGCTAAAATCATTCAACCTAGCCAAAGTGCTTTCTCTTCACCAATGTTGACGGTTTATAGAAAGGAAGGTCCATGGTGTATGTATCTAGATTACAGAGAGCTCAACAAGTTTACCATTAAAGATAAGTTTCATATTCATGTCATTGGTAAATTATTAAATGGATTGCAAGGAGTTATTGTATTTACCAATTTGGATCTCCATTCTAGATATCATCAAATCAAAATGAGGCAAGAAGACATCCCAAAAACAACCTTCAAAACACATGAAGTTCATTATGAGTTTTTGGTGATGTTGTTTACCTTTATTAATGGACCTTCCACATTTCAAAGCTTGATGAATTTATTTTCAAACCCTTCTTCAAAAAAAATGTGTTAGTATATTTGATGATATACTAATCTACAAGAAATCTTGGGAAAAGAATTACAACATGTTGACATGGTCTTAAAACTATCGGATGAACAACAACTATATGCAAATCCTTCCAAGGGTACCTTTGGGGTTCATGAATTGGAATATTCGGGTCATATTGTATCTCATGAAGGCGTTAAAGTGGACCCTAAAAAAATTGAAACTATGATGGAATGGCCAATTTACAAAACCTTAAATAATATTAGAGGATTATTAGGATTGAAAAACTATTATTGTAATTTTTCCAAGAATTGTGGTCAAATAGAAACACATCTAATAATGTTATTGAAAAAGGATGCATTTTCTGAGACTCAAGAAGCAACCAAAGCTTTTGAGAAAGTTGAGGATATGTGTACAACTCTTCTCCTAGCCATTCTTAACTTCACAAAAACATTTATTGTGGATTTTTGATGCCTCGGAGCATGCCATTGGTGCAAATTTAATGTAAGAAAGAAATCCCCTTGGGTTTGAAAAAAACCAACTTAAACGAAAGAAGTTACTCAAACTCATTTACGAAAACGAAATCTTGTCCATACTACATGTAGTTAAGAAATGGCACCCTTACTTAATAGGAATACACTTCAAGATAAAAGTAGATCATGATAGTCTAAAGTGCTTCCTTGGAACAACGATTATCTTCATAAAAGAAACAAATATGGGTTACAAAGATACTAGGTTATGACTTTGAAATTATCTACAAAAAAGGAAAACAAAATGTGGCGGAAAATGCACTTTCAAGGAAATAAGAAGACAAAAAGGGCTTACTTTGTTCTATTTCAATTCCACAATCTGATTGGGTGGAAGAAACAAGGATGGAATCGAAGCAATATCCTTCAACAACTACAAGCGGACTTGAGTGCATTAGATAAATTTGTAGAATAATGATTCATTGTGGTATTAGGATCACCTATATTTATGTAAGAATTCCCAAGTCAAAGAGAAGGTCCTTTTGGAATTGCACACTTCTCCTGTAGGAGGACATTCAGGGTACTTGAAAAATTACCACATGATCAAGAAGGATTTTTTTTGGGGAAGGTCTTAAAACTGATGTTCAAAATTTTGTGGTTGAATGTTTGGTTTTCCAACTAAATAAGGGATACATAATCAAGACCTTGGGTCTTCTACAACCATTAGACATACCAAGTTAGAATTGGGAAGAGGTCTTAATGTATTTGATTACAAGTCTATCGAGTACCAAGGAAATAATTATATCATGAGAGTGGTGGATCGACTTGAAAAGTACACCACTTTTTTTCTCTTTCCCATCCTTTTAAAGAAAGTACAATAGTTGTAGAATTCATGGAAACAGTTCAAAAGCTACATGGAAGCCCCAAGATTATTTTAAGCGATAGAGAGCCAATTTTTGAATTGTTTTCTTGTTTGGGTACTCAATTGTCTCACAACTTCTCTTATCATACTAAATTCTATGGGTAAACTAAGAGTGTGAATAAATGTTTAGAAGGGTATATTTTTTGGTTTTCATATGATAAACAGACACAATGGATCAAGTGGTTTCCCTTGGAATAATGGTGGTATAACACATCCTTCCATACTTCATCAAAAATGTCCCCATTTATAACACTTTATGGCTATCATCCTCCATCCATCACATCACCTTTGAGAGGGAAAGAAAGGGTTCCAGTAGTGTAGGACCACATAGAGCACCAAGAAGAGGTTATCCAACTATTGAAGAACAACTTGGGTATAGAACAAAATAGGATGAAACGAGAACCATATCAACATCACAAGGAAAGGGACTTTGAAGTGGGGGATTGGGTATTTATGAGGCTACAAACATACAAGCATATGTCCCTCAAGTAAAAAAATAAGGATAATAAATTAGCACCCAATTATGATGGTCCCTATAAGGTGTTGCAAAGGATTGAAAGTATGGCTTACAAACTGGAGTTGGCTCCATCTTCACATGTACATCCAGTCTTCCATGTTTCTTTCTTAAACAAGGTAATCAACAACAATATCTTAGTTCAGACTATTTTACTAAGGATTAATGAAGAAGAGGAAATCATACTAGAAATAGAAACAATCCTTGAAACATGGATCAAGAAACTGCAAAATCAAGTTGTCACTGAGTACCTTATCAAGTGGAAGAACCTGACAATAGAAGAGGAAACATGGGAAGATGAGTTATTAATGCAGAAACATCCATAGAAAATCAAATGTGGAGGGAAACACGTGTTTGAAGAGGGTGGGGGGGGCATGTTAAGCCCCATATATTGAGTTATTACAATTCTATTGTTATATTAGTGTTGTCCTTATTGGTCAGCTAATCCCTTTAATGGTTGGCTCGACCCTTTAATTGTAATTTTACCTTTTGTCGCATATATATACCAAGGAGATATAGTTTTAGAGATCATCCCATCTTGTGCATTTTTTATATTGTAAAAGGAGTTTTCCCCTTCGAATCCCATTTCTCAATTGTTCTTCTATCTCATTCTCATGGCATGGAGTTATTTATCTTTCTACTTTTATGTTATTTGGGTATTTGGTGAAATGTAATACAATGCCTTGAGAATTGTTGTGGATTATATGACCTTGAGTGTTTTATTTGTAAATCTCAACACCATCATTATTTTGTGTCCCTTATTTTTCATCATGGTATCAAAGCATTATTAACAACCAAAATCATTGACATGTGCAAATCTAATGTAGATCCATTAAGATATTTGCTTAATCTGAAGGCATTTCATTTGGCACATATGATGGCATTTTCAAAAAATGACCATTGTGCATGTTTTTAACCTCCATTCTTATGTTATCTAGTGGTCTTTCCCATGGGATGGGTTTATACAAGGCTGAAAGATCAGCTCTCCAACCGACCCTTTTATTGGATTTACATAGCTTCTTCAAATCCATGGGACCACACCTCATGTAGGAAAGTCCTCTCACACTGACGGTCAAACAAACAAATCAATGATCTATTATCCTAACAACAATAGCGTGAGGGTGAGGTTACATGAAATTAATCAATGGCACAAATATTTCTCACAACAACAGATCTAGCTTCAGATCTAATAGATCCATCAAATATATACTTGATATTTGCAAATTCAAGAATTTCCTTTTGAATCATCTTGATTCAAATAGTTGTGAGTGTCACCTCTATGTTCTTCAATTGAATTGGTTCTACACTTCCTTTCCCAAATTTTCCTAGACCCCTTCCTTTCTATACTATCTTTTGAAGTATACTGGAACCAATACCTTTAGTATGTCTCTAAGAGGACTAATTTTATTTTAATTATAATTTGACTTTGTCTCAATACCATTAATATATATTTTTGTCATTATCATCTAACTTTGTCTCATATAGATCATTAAGAAATCAATATTGTTGAGGATAAATGGGTTGAGGAGAAGAAATGACCATCTAGAAAGAAGTGGTATTAAGTTTGTGACATGTTGTTCTATTCATGTTCAAGATGAAGAATTCAAGGAATGGAAAGTTGTGCAAAATTCCATGTGTGAAGATCCATTCAGGAAAATGTGTGAAAAATTCAAGGGGTAGAAATATATCTTTCTACTTGGTTAATATTATTATTAACAAGATTATAAAATAGATCGGTTTAGTTGGACAATATGTAGCTGACGATCTGAATATTTATAATTGTATAGATCTGTAGTTAAGAAAGTCCCCTCATTATTGAGAAAAATTTGGTATTTGTGAATATTTGTCAGAGATGAACATGTGAAGATATCATGTAAGAAACCAACATATCATTTCAATAGGGAGATAGCACAACACATCATTGAAGAGACCAAGCAGGATTAAGAGAAAATCCATGAAGAAATCTATGTGTGCAAATATTGCCTATGAATCAAAGAAAATAAACCTTGTAGCGATAAAGAAAACTATCCCACGTGCAAGAGAGGTGCAATGTTTATCCTCATTAGAGAAGAAGGTGCAATGTTTATCCACATTCCAACTAGGAAGGTATAATTTTACTTATTTATCCCAAATGAATAATGGGATGGAAAATTTAAGTTATTTATATTGCAAAGTGGCTCTATTATGTTATAAAGAGTTTAAAAGAGTGCTAAGTGAAATATTGAGTTAATGTTCATTTCTTAATGAAACCATATGAAGAAAATATTAATATTGCGGCAAGGGTACATGGGTGGTCCCATGAGGAGAATTGTCATTTGTTGGTGATAATGGTCTATTTCAATGTATCCTATATGGTCCCAATAGGAGAATTGTCATTTTGTAGTGGTGATAATGGTCTATTGCATTGTACCCTATATTTTATCTAGGGAAATGAAAATGGGTCTTATCTACTCATTGAAAAGAAGTTTGGAGTGCATGTTCTATGGTACTCAACATTCCATGATTTTAAATATGCATATGTAAAATGTTTTAAAGTGGAAATGAATTTGTACATCTAACATCCAAGTAGAGTCCAGACATTGGTGCATAAATTCAATTTGTTAAACCAATATCATAGGTTGTTATGTTGGAAGTGTACATGATCCAACAAGATACATTCTAGATTGAAAAGACATGAAGAACATAAATTGTAGTTGCAAGAAGATATAAATGATGGACATGGTCGTAATCCTAATTTCTGGAATGGGAAAAAGGGAACAGTATTGTTGTTGTACCTGTCATGACCCAAATTCAAATAAATCTAAATACAAAGCTAAACACCACCATTTACAACCACATTCACTGATAAAATTAAAGATACATGACTTGTGATTACATAATTCATAAGGAGTGTGTGGTGAGTGAATTACTTGAAGGTTGAAGGAATCAATTTACTCGTGGCACTCCAATCCTTGATCTTTCATGCCACAAAAGAGTGTGGGGGACCACTCTCCTCCCAACCAACCCCTCAATCATCACGACTGAGAACCATTGAGCCCTCAATCCACTACTATGTCAGTTCTTCTTAGCCTTGTCCTCAAATTGTCTAAGAAAAATGAGATACCCTTTTATCCTTCTTTGCCATCCTTATATAGAATCCATCCATGGTAAAAAAATCAATCCCTAGGATCCATTATTTAATTATTAATTATATTTTAGAGTTTCTCCATAAATTACCATTACTTATTTTACCCTTTTATTTTACTACCTAGATATATATTTTTAAGTACTTATTATGATCCCTTTGGGATAATTATTATACTTCTTTATTATTATTATTATTTTATTTATTTGGAAATAATATGGGACATGACATACTCCCTCCTTCGAGGAACTTTGTCTCGAATCTAACGTTGATTATGTTGATTTTATGTTTTTAATTACCTCCCCATATCTTCCACAATACCCTCTATTGGACTAGTATAAAGCCACTCAAGTGATTGCAACAGGCATCGAAACTCCACATCACAACACCGAGAAAGTGCAAGTTGATCCGGATTATTTTCGGCACAAAATGAGAGTAGAGATATAATAAAGAAATGTACAAAGATATCTCAGATATCTAATAGCATAATAGAAATATATCAGAGATGAAACCATAAACACAGAGATACAATAATACACAATTTCTATTAATGAGCGAAATGTACAAAACTGTAGAAATACAGAGTGAAAGACTCGCTATAATGGTGGCATATTATCTCTGAGAAGAGATGTGACGGCTACTCACATTCGCAATAAGATGATTAAAATGAGGCTCTAAAGTCCTTTTTAACATAAATAAAATCCAAAACCCTAACCCCGAAAGATGAAAAACCAACAGTTTTGTGGACCCCGTTTTGGGTAGTTTGGTGTATCAACTTCTCGTGGGCGTAACTTTGGCATACGATCTTTGGTTGGGGTGCACAATAGCTCATTGGAAAGGTATCGTCGAGGTGATTCATTTTGGGGGATCAAGCATAGACTTTTGGTATCATTGAGGTGTTGGATCCCAAAAAAACTTCATTTATTCCTTCAAAATAGACCCAGAAGTTTAGGAACTGAAAAATTGTTAAAAATAGTAAATTCCCAAAAGACCGTTTTGAGCCAATTGGAATAGGTGGGTGGCCACCGATATCCACCTAGATAAAACATCCCTCCTTAGGAAGCAATGGTATCCATTTCGTTGAGTGCCCGGGGGAGAGAGAAAAGCGTTTGTTGAATCTGCATCTTGATGAGTTGTTTCCCTTGCTGGAGAAGCTATGTTGCTTAGCTTGTTGAAGCTTGTCACGAACCTATTGTTGGCAAAGTTGACTCTGTTCAACCAGTTGGGCTACATGAGATGACTGTGTGTAGAAGGAATCTTTTCACTTTTTTTCAATATTGCTGACCTTCTTCTGTTGGATAGAAGGTTCTTGGGCCGAGGTTGTAGTGGTTGCAGTGTCCTTTTGTTCACCTTTTGAACAGATTGTGAAGAAGCTGAATTTTGTAGTATGAGATACTACCTTGCAGAAACTACCTTTTTTATGTGGGAAAGTAGTTGGAAATACCTCTAGTATCATGTAGAGATGACCCCCCAAAGTAACAATGACACTACAGGGTCGAGACTCATAGATAGCATGGCGCTTCCACATATATGGTTGGCCCAAGAGAAAATCACAAACATTCAGCGGGGAAACATCACATAATACCTCATCCTTGAAGGGTTGGATGTCGTATGACATTGGCACTGCTGGCTGACACGAATATCTCTTCCTTGGTGAAGCCACCCGATGTTGTATGGATGCGGGTGTGGTGTTGTCAACAATCTCAATTGTTTGATGACCTCTTCTGAGATGAGTTTCTTCTGGCTTTCGCTATCAACAATAAAATGCAGTAGTGTCCCCTTCACCCACATCTGTGAATGAAAAACGTGCACCCCCTCTTCAGGAACTATTAGTTCTTCTGGTTGAATTGTTGTGGTCGCTACAGTAGCAGTGGGGTCTACATCGATGATCTATCTTTTTCCATTATTTTCTGAATCAGAATCTGAATCGGGGTTTGTCTCTTTGTCTTTGATCTCAACCACCAATGACTATTTTGAGAGACATTTATCATTGTTGTGCCAAGGTATTTTGTGGAAATCACACCACTTTCCAGTGTCCTTCTTTGTCTTCATGTGACCCTTATTTTCTTGTGGCTTGGACTGGTTTTCGGGAGGCTGTTTTTTAGGGTTGTCTTTATCATAATTTGGTCGTTGTGTATTTTCAGACCTGAACTCCCATTTGTTCTAGTGCCTAAATTTCTACTTGATTTTTAAAGCACATCGATACACAACACCCAGTGATGAGATGTCCAGAAACTCCATTTTAGTTTGGATGTATCTATGTAGAGCCCCATGGTATTTTAGAACCAAATGTTGCTCAGAATATTTGATACCCAGCTTGGTGCACAAGTTATGGAAGGTATTCGTGAAATCCACCACTGCTTGGCCCCTCTCTTGATGTGGCATGGTCCATCTCATGTACCGGTCATCATAGTTACCAACAAGGTAATATTGTTCCTTGACCGCATCCACAAAAAAATCACAAGTGGGATCGGCCCCATATATTCCAAAATCCTCTGTGGAACTTTTCTCCCAGTAAGTTTCCCACCAATTTTTGACATGGGGGGGAGCCTTAAGGATTGCAAAGGTATCTTTTCCCTGTCAAAGAAATTGTGAATAGAGAAATAACCTTCTGGCGGATTTAACCATTTCTCTAGCGCATCTGCATATATTTGTCCTTCAAATATGGGAATATCAAAATTAACTTGTACCTTGAAAGGTGAGGTTCCTCCAAAGTGGTTGCTTGATGAATATGCACCAGTTTTTATCGACAGATGTTGAAGGATGTGGGAAAAATTCTCCATCATTTCATCTCTTTGTCATGTGAGAGATTGCTTAAGAAACAGATTAATAGAATCGTATTCTCTATCATTTTTATTTTCTTCTACCATGGACAGTTTCTTGGGTGTGTGAGATAGATTGTACTCAAGAGAGACAAGCTCGAGACCCAACTTTCTATACTCGGACTTTGTTGGGGACATGCACTGAAAAATGATCAAGAGAAGCATGCTCTGATACCACTGATCTGGATTATTTTTGGCATGAAATGAGAGTGGAGATATAATAAATAAATATACATAGATATCTCAGATATCCAATAATATAACATAAATATATCAGAGATTCAACCATAAACACAGAGATACAGTAATACACAATTTTTATTAATGAGGGAAATGTACAAAACTGTAGAAATACAGAGTGAAAGACTCTCTAGAATGGCGGCATCTTATCTCTGAGAAGAGATGTCACAGCTACTCACATTTGCAAGAAGATTATTACAATGAGACTCTAAAGGAATTTTTATCATAAAGAAAATCCAAAACCCTAACCCCAGAAGATGAAAAGCTAATAGTTTTGTGGACCTCATTTTGGGTAGTTTGGTGTATCAACTTATCGGGGGCGTATATTTGGCATACAATCTCTGTTTGGGGTGCACAATAGCTTGTTAGAAAGGTATCATCAATGAGATTCATTTTGAAGTCTCAATCAGAGCCTCCAACTACCATTGAGGTGCTCTATCCCAAAAAAACTTCATTTAGGCTTTCAAAATGGCCCCAGAATTTTAGGAACTGAAAAACTGCTAAAAAATTAGTAAATTTCCAGAAGACCATTTTGAGCCATTTGGAATAGGTGGGTGGCCGCCGATATCCACTTGGATCATAATTACTCTCTATATTTTCTTCATGAATTTCATAACCAAGCTTAAATCCTTCTCGTTTATTCGGATCCCTAAGGATTGAGACCTCATCTACCTAAATAGGCATCTGGTCTTGTACTCATGTACACCAAATATTTCGAAAGGTTTACCTCAACTCCCTCCAAAACTACCAGGTACAAGCCTCAGGAATCAAAGTACAATTTCACAACACCACCAGTGAGAAACATTCTAGTCATTCTTCTCACTACAAGGAAAATAACTTGTAGCAGAGGTTTTTATTGTTACAAATTGGAAAAAAATTGTCAAAAAAACCTTCACCAAAACTTACATTTTTGGTAGCAGATGTTTTAGTCGAGATTACAACGGAACTTCATTATTTCTAAAAAAAATTGGGCAGTCGGAGGTTTTAGCAAATGTTTTTCTAGGAGGTGTGCTTCATGGTGTATACACACCAGTGCTTACATTTCGTCAAAAGCACTGGGGAAGTCAAAAAAATATTGGGGCATCGGTTCTCTTATAAATAATAATGCATTGGTTCTTTAATAATAACAATGCATCAATCGAATCTATGATACCATGCATCGGTGCATTACAAGACAAACCCGACCAGTGCATGAAATTTAGAATGCATCGATGAGAAAGTATGATACAGAAGAAACGATGCATCCTTTTAACAAAACACACTGAAAGGCCGGTGCACATTTTATTATCACAATGGTGTTCATTTTCTCTTTTTAGAAACATCGACATGTCACAATGCAATTATTATTATTTTTTAATTCCATTGTTCATAAAAAAAAATTGACATATATCTTATAATAGTATTCATATAAATTAAATTTTGACTAGTGAATTTGGATATGATGTTTGGATTAATTTGTTATATTATCATATTTCACATCTCTTCATTATAATATTTAATCATCCATATATTTAATCAACGATGTAACATTTCACAACAACATTGGACAACGCAATAGAATAAAATAAAATGGGTTTGTTATATATGAATAAGATACTATTTTCCATACAAAATGGGACACTTATTGGCAACCCCTTGTCTTTCAATTGGGACACTATGTCCATTACATTAAACAAAATGTTTGATTTTCACAAACAATTATTTCAAAAAATACATTAGTTTGCATTGATATCCAAATATATTGATCACCATTCTTCGTTGGAACTATTGTCGGTGCTCAAGATACTTCCATGACTTGCGTTATTTGGCCAAATGTTTTGTTGATTGCCTCAATTGTTTACCTCTTCTTCAAGTTCCATCTACAAAAATAAAAATAAAATGCAATGATTGTATCTACATTGGTGAGAATAATGAAAATTGAAATACAAAATATCATGAATGTAAATTGAAAAGAGACGTACCATATAAAGAATTGACTCTTGAATGATACACATTCTTTCAAAACCAAATCTCATTCTTTCTGTCAACAACTCTTCTGTTGGCACATTTCCATACTTTGTTTCCTGCAAGTTTTATACCCCATAATAAATAATAGATTTAATATAAAGGGTTTTTTTTATTCCATTAATTATAAAATGAGAGAAATAAAACAACATAGGTACTTACAAATTCCACAATTAACTTTTTATATGCCAGCATATACTCTCAACCCATAGTTAACCCAATGCCAATCAATTCTTATGATGCCTCTTCTTTGTATGTTAGCACCTATTTGAAGACATTCAAGGATGGATGTTTTAAAACAATTTAAAATATACAAAAATGAAATCTTAAGTTGTTATAAGGAAATAACAATTACTCGCAAACTTTGTTATCAACCCTTTTCTTCCTTGTCGTCATTTTTTATGTGCTAAATGGGTTCTATTTTGTTTTCTTTTCTGCAATAAAATACTTGAAAAATAATATTTAATGCTAAATTACTTATTTATATTTTCCTAATAGAAAAATCCAATGATTTCATACATTTGAAACACATTGTTGTTGAGATGACTCCTCCTGTGATGCAATTATGTCCATTTATTTGACCATCTCCTTGTACACTTTTTTTGACATTCCTACTATAATATTTCGAATATCAACTCGTTGATCCTTTGGGGATTTTCATAATCTTCTTGAAAAAAGTAACATGACAACAAACTATTTGTATATGATATATGAAAACTAAATATAAAAAAATTGATATTAATAAAGGAATGTTTTGTAGTAATATATACATATTCTAGAAAATCATTTTTAGGAATATTACTTTTTGAATGATTATTTTTAGTTGTTGTATGTTTTTGCTATTGTAAGTCTGACAGGTCTCATTGACCATTTCTCTGGAAACGCTTCATGTAGTTTATATATAACTTGGTTCTTGGAATCATTGGATTGATTTTTGTATTGTAAGTGGAAAGTATGTCTATACGTTTGTTCCACTATATCCCTCATAGTTTTGTAAAAAAATTCCCCCTTTCATTAACCTCTAGCACCACTCCAAATGAGCTAAGGACCAATTCATCATCATTTACATCTTCTATAATTTTTATTTTCCTAGGACGACATTTCGTTCCTTAGTTGTTGGACTCTGTAGAAAATTAAACATATGTGAATTAATATATTGTTTGAAACATTTTATCTAATATTTTTAAGTATATTATTAATGAAAACTCAAAAAAGAACTCATATTGAATAATATTTTTTCATTCACCTGATTCATCCTTTTACAATTTTTCCATCAAGTTTTTACGCTCTTTTGCACGTAGATCACAAAGAATATTATCAAGCTTCCTCATTTTGTGGATCTGCATGACACACACTAACCAATACATATTATTTAAACTTACATATATTTCAAACATATTAATTTTGTATAGAATTTACAAATAATTTTCCTTTTTTCTTTTCTTTTTTGGATGTGTTATCATTGTGTCAATTGGAATTTTTGTTACTTGAACTATTCTCACACATTTTTTTTATCAATATACAACTTGTACCATTCAATACAAAATCTATTATATTTTATAAATAAATCACATAATTTTTAGTTAGAAAAGGAAATCTAGCTTCTCGTGTGCTTTAATAATATGAAAGCACCAGTGTGTTCGATACAGGAAACACATCGGCAGGAAAAAACAAAATTTTTAAAAATACTTTATATTACAACGGTGTGATATGTACCGATAACAACACTGCTACTAGAGTAAAA
>ML803156.1:138790-175635 GCA_009831015.1 Picea engelmannii
TTTTAATTATGTTACAGCATTTCCGGTGTGTTTTATCAGTAATCACATCAGTGCGTTATAGTCAAAGCAGCACACCAATAACCAAAAACCATTTTTTTAAAAACATGACAAAGTCGAGCAGGTTTGGATCCAATGCAATAAGTGGTTCCCTTGCATCACATGTCAAACAACTTATATATAGAAACACAAACCCATTAAATATAAAATGTCTAAAATGAAAAACCCTAATTGTGAAGTCATAGAGGGACTTAAACCCTAAGGTTAAATTTTGCAGTCACATAAGAAAGAAGAAGCAAGGGCTTAAAGTAAGTATGAATTTATTTATTTTTTCCTGAATTTTAATTATATCTAAATAGGGATAGAAATTGTAAAAAAAATTATTATTAAAATCAATAGTGAAATTTAAAATTTTTACTATGCAAGGTTTTGAGTGAATCACAAAAGCCTTCAAATTCTGATCTTATGAATAATTTTGTTGCTCCAAAAGGGTTTTGAGTGAATCACCATACCCTTTGAATTCTGATCTTTTGAATAATTTTGCTATTCCAAAGTATTATGCTACTCCACAGTGCTCCCCGGTATGTCTCTCTTACAAATCTCTCCCCTGTAAATTTTGACAAAATAATGAAATAGTGAATACCTTCTTACTATTTAAAAGAATTTATGAAATTAATTTTTTGAAAAATAAATTCCCGCTCATTTTTCAATTGTAAAAAGACAAAGTCGTGTTTTTTTTAAGTTTTTCAAAATACTAGTGTGTTTATTAATATAACGCATTGGTGTGTTTTGTTAGACAAAGCATCGATGTGCTAAATTTTTTTGGAGCACTGATATCATACAATTATTTTTAATTTATTTGAAATCTTGAGAGTCGGTGCAGTTAGTAATTAAACATCTCGGTGTTTTATATTGTTATAGACACACTAGTGTGTTTTGTTTAAATGAGAAAACCGTTATACTTTAAAGTTATCTGATTTTTTATTTGCACACAAAATAGTATATTCATCTTCAATTATCTTTTAGGATGCATCCACATGACATGTAGTGCTTCATAGTATACATTTTCTGCTTAAAGTCATCTTATTCTTAAAAATTTATTGTTGGTTTTTCTCAAATGCAGGGAGAAAAGCTTATAATATCAAATGGTCAATTCTTCAAATTCCATCCCATTCCATATTGCTCAAATTTCATCATGGAGTTCTCACTTTCCATCTCCACTAACTTCAGATTTTATTTATATTTCGATTATCTATTTTTTTTTATCCATGTCAACCTGAATAAAAATGTATCCAAATTTGCAGGATCCCAATTCATAATCGAGTTTTGATGCAGAAAATATTCCACCAGTTCAAAAACGTCGAAAGCTATTATCAAGAGAAACATACCGCAAGCAGTTGGTAGATGAAAATGGACAACCTCTTTACCCTGCCAATTGTAACATGCTATCTTCTAGCCGCAATTTTGGGTCAGCGATGGTAATAATTGTTTGATATAATGTAATTTGAACAAACCAATTGCATTGTGCTTACTAATATCATCGATGTATTGATGTTCAATATTTTTGAAATTAGGATTCTAATGATGAGCGACCTACCTATCATATTCCGTTGCACCCCACTACAATGTCAAATCGAGAGAAGGTTTAAATAAGAGCACAACGGGGAGAGCGACATACCAAGAATGGTTGAATCAACTACCTATTCAATTCCCACTACATCTAGATTCACCAATTAGGAATGACTACAACAATAGTAGTTCTTCACAAGTTGCCAATGGATTCAATCAAATAGAGGTTGGTATGATGATTATTTATGGGATGCAATTGCCATGGATACAATGTTGTTAGATTCATTCCAGAATGATGAGCTAGGGGATGATGCTCATATCATTGATACCTTTTTCGAAATCCTGAAATCTGCTTCCTTCACCCCTCTTTTTGGACCTAGTTGGTCAAAGTCTACCCAGTTGGGGACAACAATGTTATTGTACAACTAGAAAGCAAAGTTTGGCATGTCAAATGCATTTTTCTCGGCAATATTGAGGTAACTGACCATCAAGTCTCTTATATTTTAAGAAATTATGTCACACAATCAACATTAAAAATGGTCGATTTTATGAACTTTAAATGACATTGTACATTTCTATTGCCCACTAACTACAACTTATTCAAAGATAAGGTTCTTCCGAGTGATAATGTTTTTCCCTATAGCTGCGAAGAGGCAAAGAAAATGTTGAAAATGTTGGGTGTTGAGTACATATCATATCATGCATGTCCAAATGATTGTATTCTATATAGAGGAGAGCATGCAGAAAAAGAGATATGTTTGAAATGTGGGCATGACAGGTACCATAAATCAATAAAAACAGTAAATCACATGGTCCTCCTCATAAGATATTGAGGCATGGGCCTATAATCCCAAGGATTCAAAGGCTATTTCTTTGAAAAGATTTATCTATATTGTAGGGATGGCATGCCTCGCACAAAAGTGAGTCAGGAGTTATGTGAATCCCAATAGATTCAATAGCCATGAAGCATATAGAGGATACATGGCCCGAAAAATTCAAGGATGAAGTATGAAGTCTACGACTCAACATAGCCATGGATGCTGTCAATTCATATTCCTTCCAAAACACCAACTATTATGTTTTGCATGTATTAGTGATCAATAAAAATATCCCCCCATGGTCGTAAATAATGAACATCTTGTGTTGGATCTTATAGCCCCTAGTAGAATACAATTCAAGAATATGGATGTCTACCTACAACCATTGGTAGATGAATTGAAGGAATTATGGGAATGGATACATGTATATGATGTATCAAGACCCATCGTAACAGAGAGGATTTTTACCTTGTATGTCATATGTCTTTACACCACACATGATTATCTAGGCTTAGGAGCTTGCTCTAGTAAATTACATGTTTATTGATTTGTTTATGTACATAAAAATATTTTTTGGCATATTTAATTTATTGCGATCGTTATGATATCCAATGCTAATATGCTTTGTATACATTTATAATTTTGTAGATCTTGTAACAAAAGGGTATCATGGATGTAAATTTTATGTACCTTCTCTAAAGGCTAGGTGGGCCAACAACCTACGAAAGAAAATGTACGACTGCTCCAGGGTATTACTCCCATAACAAAACCCTTATATAAGAGAAACATCTTCTTTCAATGGTAAACCAAAGAGAACTCTAAGGCTTGAAATAATGACACTAGTATAATGACTTAGAGAATATGAGAGAGAGAAGGAGAAGGAGATTACAGAAATGTTATATTCAAATGGGGGGCCTATATTCGATGATCCATAATTCTTCGACACCTATGTTGAGAAATTTCCCATTGGAATGAAAAGGAAATCTATATTTTATGAGCTCCCATATTGGAAGCATCTTAAGGTTGCCCACCTACCAGATCCCATGCATATATTTAAAAATGTTTCATCTTCTTTATGGAGAAACATATCATCAAAATAAAATGACACATTGGGTGTTAGGAGAGATCTTATTTCTTCAAAAACTAGAAAGAAACATTGGCTAAAACAAGAAAGTAGAGGAGAGGTTGGTCCCTCTTGGTCTTTCAAAGAAAGTGATGCCCCATGGATTTTGAAGAAATATGATCTTTCTTTGGAAAAGAAAGTTACATTGGGTGTGAAGGTGCCTTGTTTATATGGGTCTTCACTATGACGCAACTTCACTGTGGAATACCATTTGTCGGGGTTGAAATAACATGACCATTTGAACCTTCTAAGAGTATGTATGTCAAACACATGATTTTATTATTTGTTTTAATTTTTATGCCATAAGATAATACATAATTAATTTTTTGTGTGTTTACTTTGTAGTGCCATTATCCTTTGCTCGTATGTGGGTGTGTGAACCATGAATTCCCCCAGGACCTACGATGTACCATATCTAAATTATATGCATTTGTACATTGGATCACATCAAAGGAGATTCATATGGTTAGCATTCCATGATGACTTCAAGAGATAGTTGAGATTGTTTGTATGTTTGAGAAGGAACTAACGACGAGTTTCATGAAATTATAGGTTCATATTCTAATTCACCTAGTATATGAGGTTGAATTAGTCAGAGTGGTCTCCTATTGTTGGATGTTCTTATTAGAGAGGTACATGAATAAATTGAAAGGATTTGTTCAACAAAGGGAAAAAATCGAGGGGTCTATGGAAGAGGGGTACATATCATATGATTCTTTCTATTATGCCAGTGAGTACATCAAGCAGATCGACAACACACCAGGTGTAGTGATTTGGGACAACGAAAGGGATGAAGACAAAAGAGAAGGGGAGCTTCTCCAAACGAATGGAAAAAGGTGCTTGATAAAGAGTAAGTGACTTATCATTTGTCAAATTTCTACATGGTAATTATTCACACTAAACTTCATAATGTATATTTTGATCCCATACGTACTATATGTTGATTTGATTTCATGAATATATAAATTAGCGAATTCATAAATTTATGCCATCAATAAATGTATTCTTTATAATTCAAAGGCAACACAGTCGTGGGTCACATTGTACGAACGGAAGAGGATAAAATGGGATAGTGACAAGAAAGAATTCAAATGGTTGAATGGTAGAAGCATGCATTATCCTGATCATTTAAAATAAAATATGCCAATGATATGCCCCAATAGTTGGGTTGTTGACCAAGACAGATATAAATATGATGCATTCGGTCGTTACCTGTGTGCTAAGAGGATGCATTAAACACGGGGATTGGGTGCAGAAACTCGATAATAATCTCTTTTTGTACATTTTTAACTTCATAATGCACCTTTGAATTGTAACATATATATTTTATATTTTATTGGTAGGGTTATTAGACACATGACACTGTGTTTTTTTCACTTTTTTATAGGTGCATTTGTTCCCATATATGTGGGAATATGGACATCATTTTCTCACAGAGGACGTCGATGATGGACACATAACACAAGAATGTGGAGTAGAAGTCAAGTTCAACCAATCTAGTCGAGCTAGCCATTGTGCTCAAAACCTAATACGGGGGAAGTTAGGTTACATTGGAAATATACAAGAGATCATTCTAGTGGACTTCTCTTCTTTCCAATGTGTTATTTTTAGGTGCAAGTGGTGGGACACCTTTGATCGGAATAATGTGTAAAGGAAGATCACGATAGTGGACTGATATGTATCAACTCTAGAAAGATGTGGGATGAAGCTAAGGAGCCTTATGTTTTCCCAAAACACTACAACCAAGTGTTTTTTTACCCATATGTGTTGGATAGGGATTGGTGATTTGTATTAATATAAGACCCTATATCAAAACATATTTTTTAGAACAACGGTGTTATCATGCCAAGCGAGGAAGATAATCAGGGTGATGACAACGGAGAGTGATATGTACATTTTTTATTTCATAATTTATAATGTTGTTGTATCTTTTTGTTATCTTTATTTCGCTAATTATTGTTTTTTATTCATCTTGTGATGGAGGAAATGGAAATTTAATTGTAACAAATCTTTGAATGATTTTAGTTGGTTAACAGTTAATTTGATGCGTAATGTGTTTGTAGTCTTTAAAATTATTTGTGATTGCATGGAACAATTGATTGAAATGGAATTTTATATTGTTATTTGAAGATATTTATATGTCGTTGCATGTTTAATATAAAATTTTAGGAATTATTTTCATGATAAAGCCGTAACAATATGTTTTTAGAAAAAAATCTCCAAACATTTTATAGTTGGCATTTTATATAATCGGTAAGATTCGCAGAGGTTTTTACACTTAAAACTAAGTATTTCCAATTGTGAAATCTTGAAGAATGTCAAACTAGTTGAATTTTTAATGGGATATGAAATTCTACTTTATCCATATAAAGTTTTATGATGTTGAAACCACTCTCAAACATCTTGGAACAATTAATGGAAATGATAACATTTAACTAAAATGATAGAAAAGTATTTTCCTTGTAGGAGAAATATGTCAAGTTTGAAGTATTTAAGAATTTAATATTACCAATAATTGCCAAAATACACTTCTAAGAAATTGTTTTTTTTTTTTTTTCTTTTCAAAAAGGCCTCAAGATGTTAGAATTTTGACCCTTTACCAACATGTTATTGAAGCATTGAGACCTAAAAAAGAGATTTCCAAAACATTGTTTCGTTGTCACAATGTTGTTAGAATTTTGATGTGTCATGAAGGTGGCATTTATCCATTTATTAACAATCCTCTTACCCTTGGACACACTCAAGAACTTGTATAAAACACTTTTGTTAGTGATATGACTTTGATCCTTCAATCTCTTAGGGAAATTTTAAGATTTGCATTGTATCTATGTGCTTAAGAATTTGAATTATGAACATTTTAAACCATGCATGAGTTATTTAATTAATTTTTTTAATTATATATATATGCAACGACATATAATTTTATAGTTGGCAACATGTTTAGATATTGAATGGTAATATTTTAATTTACATAGTTTCTTATTTATCCTAATAATCTATATTGATATTAGAAGTAATAATATGGTTGATATGCATGTTCAATAGTAAAACCTTTTTATGATATGTTAACATAATGATTCAAAAATTGAGTTTATGTTCATGTGTTTTGTATATTTAAAAGTAAGATTATATAAAATTGTGGTTTATAATTTAAAAATTAAATTTCTAACATGGTTTTAAAGAACAATATATTAATGTGATATCACTTTAAAAATTAATAAATAATCTTACAATGATATTAATGTGAAAATTTTGAAATATAATTGTTAGACTGTGAAGATTTCGAAAGATCATTTAATAAAAAAAAATCATGATGATAACCATCTAACAAACATAAGCATCATCTAAAATACACATTTAAATTTGCTAGCATCATCTAATTATATATACCTCTAGCACATATAAACACCATTAATTAGCTAGTTTCACACAAATCTAATAATCTAACAGAGCATCATCATTGTGATCACATCTAACAGAACACAAACATTGTCTAACATCATCATCACACACATCTAACAAGCATAATTTAGCATACACATCTATCAAGCACATTTAACAAACATATCCAGCATGACCTAACAATGTACACATCAACATCAACATATAAATTAATTAAGTACATCATCATGATCAACAGGAAAAATGCACATCTAATGAACATTGTTATAACATACACATATATCAAGCACATTTAACAAAAATTTCTAGCATGGCCTAACAATATACACTTCAACGTCAACATATAATTTAAGTACATCAACATGAACAGAAAAATAATAATAATAATAAATAAATAAAATGCACCATATATATATATATATATATCATGAACAAGTCAAATAATCGTTATAACATATATGGTCCAGCCGATGTGATAATCATATCTACAATAGTAGTGGAGGCATGGTCTATAGTAGAATATGAGAATATGATGGATGATCAAGAGGAAGTGGAAGATCACGCGGTGGAAGAATAGGTGTTTCCTGCTCATCTGGGTGAGGTGAAGGAGGAGGAGGAGGATGTGGAGAAGGATCATGACCACCATCATCATTTGATTGGGTACTAGAGGAAGAGTGTGTATCATAAGAATCCCTCCTCGTTTCTAGTATCATGGTAGCTCTAACGATATGACGCATAAGAGGCATCATATCATGCGGCATCTCCCTCCAAAGCACCAAGATCATAGGATCTTCCCTGATGTCTCGCATCATCATAGGGCAGACTCCCACATCAACTAGAAGTGCACAGATTCGGTTGCCTAAATCTAGCCTGAATCTAGTATATGGCCTACAGTGCATGTCATCGGGTATTTGCACCCGAGGACACTAACCCGTTGTGACCTCTGGAATCTCCTTATATGTAGTTGGTGGGGGAGGAGGCACGTCCCCAATGAATGTGACAATATCTGCAAAATATATAATACACAACAATAGTTAAACAGATTCATTAAACAATTTAATAAAACAAGTTAAAGAACGTGTTAGAATTAATTTTATTCTAATTAAGTAAGACAATAAAAAAGAACTAGATTAATTTAAACAAAACATTAATATTACCTCTAGCACTTGGTGGCTCATCTGGTGTGAAGAGAATGTTTGTACATCCTTTCCAATCCAACCCCGCATAAGGACACGACACCATCACGAACATGTGATCGGCCTCATTGGCTAGTAGCCCCAATGCGTCAGTGGAAATCATGGCCCGAAATTTTGATTGGCCCCTCTTGGGAATCATCTTGTCCCACATGTGCATGCGCACCTGATTCATCGACCTAGAAGGCTAACGAACAAAAGTATGCCTTGTCTCCAAAAACCTCTCAAAAAATAAACAAAATAAATCTAAAAAAAAAAGGAATTTATCTCTCTCATGTATCATAGCACAACATCTATCTAGAGCTATACAAAAATGCCACAAAAAATGGTAGACCATCTAATACAATGTGGCCTATGTACCAAAGAATCAACATAATACAAAAGAGTGCAACTAATGCATTTCCCATCACTGGTAAATTGTGCAATGGTCGTCACTAATAATGAGATGAACCTAACCTCCTCTACACTGAAAGAAGTGATTTGTATATGTCCACAAGACACTTGAAAATCAGCTGACGAAAGTACATCAACCACAATATATCTATGCGAGTACATGAGCTGAATCTCTATTGCAACACCAACTGGGACATCAGAGAACTAGGGAAAATCCTCCCTTCTCCTGGATAGCCCAGTGATAAAGTATATATCCATCTCAATGGATTGGTTCCACTGATCAGGACTGACATGGAAATCATGTCAATCAACATCCCATTGACAGATCTGTTGCACCAAGAACCTAGATTGCCCCTTCATGGATGTATCCTCCTCAGAGTACTTAAGGAGGACTACATTCCTCAATAGGAATTGGGTCGTTTCAATAATAGGGTGAGGGTACAAATATCTCTCCCTCTCCCTTGCCTTCCAATCTCATACAACATTGTACAGGTCAACCCTTTGCTCCTTCTCCTACTCCTATTCTCTCTGATGATGTATCTGCATGATTAACATATAAAATACATCAGCCTCATATATAAAACAAAAGAAAAAATCAGTAAATGAGAAATCTATTTAAAAATACAACCAAATAACTTTCTTCAAAAATAAGTAAATTCCATTACCGGTGCACCCAAAAAACAGTCAAGCATCGCCCGCGGTGCATATATTACTTGTGAGCATCGTTTCTAGTGTGCACATGTAATGTAACATCCCCATTATAATCCCCAATTTAATTAATGTTTATGTGGATACAATATGTGGCTACAGCCAAGCGATGTAATATGTGAATTGTATTTCAATGTTTTAATAATAAAAATGTGATTCCAGTTGCTAAGGGGACATGGAAAAGATATGGGGGTTGAATTAATCCACAAGAGGGGGGAGATTCTAGGATAATGGCCAAGAGGGGTCAAAGGGGGGATTACCCATGTAAATCAATTTAACTCATTCTCCTAAACTTTCTAATTGTATATGAACCTTCTGATGGTTGATTGAGTGTTCTGAAATCCAATCATTGAATGCATGTAAGAGGATGGGTGTGACTGGTCACATCCCATAGTTATTGGGCACATGAGGGTTGAGTAAAATCAGTTTGGGGATTAGTGTGAGTCACGAAATGAAATCCATAAGAGAGGAATTTGTATGGGTTGGGACAACAGTCGGAGAAGGGAAGAAAGAGATCTTAGAGTTGGTGCAGCCATGGAGGGTGAATTTTGGAGCACAACTGGAGCGTAATTGTAGTGAATTGGAGCTGGAGAACTGAAGAGTATGGTTTTCAAGACGGAAGAGTGAACTCATGTGTGAGTTGCACAAAAAAAACAAGTGTTTGTTGTAGGTTTGTTGATAGTTTCATAGAAGTAAGTTCCCTTGAGTTCCCAATTGAGAGATCCATAGTTACTTGTGCCAGAGAGACCCTGATAAACGAATGGCACATTCCTTGGGATATCCCTAATAAACGGATGGTACATCTTGTAGGTTAACCTTGATAAGTGGATGGTAAATCCCTTGGTTTACCTTGATAAATGGATGATACATCCCTTGGGTGATCCCTATTCAATGAATGGTGCATTCCTTTAGTTGGGTAGGTGAATAGGAAGAGAGATGGTGGAAAGATCGGCATAGTTGTAGGAGAATATCAATTGGGTTATGAGCTTTATGAGCTACGAGTGGACTCTGAGAGACCACCCTCTTTTGTGGATTACTAGCCTCAGCTCGGGGGTGATTGACTGTTTAGATTTGGAACAGTAAGTTTATGGTTGAGTGGAACATCCATCCCAAGCAGTTGGTTTCATGATTCGTGTTTAAAGATAAGTGTTTTATCTTGTATTGAGTTATTTACATGTTTTATTGTTGGGAATGAACTCTGTGTGAATGATAATGACTTATATGCTACTATAAGTAACGGCTTAGTTGTATTTCATATTGAATATTAGTATGCTTTATATGCATCTATTTATGGTTACAGATTGTAGCTAAATCTGTTATAAATTGTAGTTTTAATCTATAGGAAATCGGCTAATAGTAAAGGAATTACTTTAGTTTAGCAGAAGTTTTGTTTTTATGTGCATTATGCATGTAATGTTGCTTATATGGAGGCTAGGTACGTTACAAACATGGCATCATAGTTTATAAAGAGATATGTTTGCATGACGTGGCCCAACCTGGGTGGATGGGTACGTTACAAAGTGGTGTCAAAGCCTAGTTTTCAACGCTAAGTCTGGATTGGCCGAGTTAGCAGAACGCTGAAGCAGAAACTCACAGAGGATTAATTTCTAGAGTATTCCTAAAACTTGTTTGTTTAAGTTACAATAGTAAAATTGAGAGAACTCCCATGGGTAATGTGAATAATTGAGCCTCATTAGAAAATTCGAACATAATTAAATTGAAAAAGATTGGATATTTTTCCATGCAATGATGTTGGCATGATGTGGAAGCCACGTGTCAGCTAACGTGGTAGAAGAAATACATTTGTTTCCATGGTGGCAGGTACATGTTGTATGTGATGACAATTGGAAAGTGATGTGGAGCCATGCAGTGGACCAACTGTCAGTCCCACGAAACCATGGTGAGATCTTGGAAATTTGTCTAAGAGTTAATCTGTGAGTCCATGGTAAGTGGAAAAATGGTTAAGTGTTGATACTTCTCGAAAAGATTTATGAAAGTAAGGTTACAATATTATGAGTATGTGAGTCCATGAGCCTGTGAATATGGAAACATTTCTAAGTGTTGGGACCTCTCGGATGAAGCTATGAAAGGAAGTTACAAGTTTATGAGTCTGTGAGTCCACGAAGGAAATAAAAGCTAAGTGTTGGTGATGGGTTCATAGAAGGTATGAAGAAGAGATATGACTTATATCCATGATGAATTATTAAGATAGATCAACAATGAATATCTAATCAAGAAATGATCAGACGATTGTTGAGCGTTGCTACTATGTTGCATGTGCCAATGAATATTCCTTCATTGTTTTTCCACCATAACTTCTAGCTCGGGGCTCGGATTGGGTAAAACGAATAGTCGTTGGAAATATATTGAGAAGAAGAAGAGATTTGTAGACCCTTCATTTTGATCTGGGCACTATATTTTTCTTCAAAAGTGATAAAAGTGAATTATGTAGCAACAAAATAGTGGAAATTGTAACTTGTGATTGTTGTAACTATTCGCTCAAAACTCAGTTTGAGGCATGAGGACATTCATTGGATATTTTTTTCGAAAATGAGTGCATTTAAGGAATCCTACTTAAGAGTAGTGCATTAATATTCTTAATAACTTAAAATGAAGAATTACCTATAATCTAATTGATAAATATACACTTAATTCTAACAAACAACTATTGCATGCACATTATTGCAGAATTAGAGATACATAAAAGTATATTTTAGTTCCTACATGAGAACTAGAAACATGGAGGATGCTCAATGGTTTTACATCCATGAAGAATGAATTGGAGGTATGCATTCCAACATGGGTAATTTTGAGACCGAGTCTAATGGGAGAAGAGACAAGTGGGGAATCGTAACTATGATAAGCCTGCAAAAATAAGTGTAGAGCTATAGAGATGTTAATCATATGATCATGAAGGCTCAAGAAGAGATACTTCAAATCCTAAATATTCTACAGAAGCAATTTAACAAGGACTTTGGCACCAAAAAAGAAACTAGTGCTAGACAAGTATCAACATCAAGATCCCATAGCAAAAGAGATGATCATGGGAATGATAGGAAGTCAATAACCATGAGTAGACGTCATCATTCTCCAAGAAATTCCACCAGAATAACTCATGCAAGTTCAGGTCTAGGGAGCATCCCAAGTGTGTCTCTTGTTCAGAGGAAAATAAGAAGACCTTAGGAAGAGATCTTGCAAGGGGAACTCAGGAATATTAAGCCACCAAATTTCAGTGGTGAGTGTTATCCCCTAACCTAGGGATAACTAAGGAGATTATGTCTCGAGGCCCACGAGTCCTAGACATGGAGTACCAAGAGCCAAATCGACTTGAGAATGGCCTTGGAGGGCTCATCCTTTCATTCTTTAGCACCTCCACTTTTTCAGCAGCAGCAACATCCATCATATTGGTCTGGTCTTGTAGCAAAGATGGGTCTTCCTCCATGAGGTAATGAGTTCGGGTATCATGGTATGTGTCACTCTGATCCTCAAAACCTTTGAATATGTGAATTTAATTATTTTTTCTTCTAACGTGTGCTTGGACCTTATGCTTTTCCACTTGACCATACCTGGGGGGAATGACAGGATGCCCTAGTAAGCTGGTATGCATAAGGTTTGAGTTGCCACTGGGGGGATTCATGAAAGGCCATTGTCCGCTCCCACCATACTTACCACTTTTCATCTTTTTCCCACTCATCCATCCCATTACATTGTTCTGGGAATTGGGTTGGCCAAATATCTAAGGGTTGTACCTTACCTTATGGGAAGAAAGGGCTAAAGGCCCAGAGGGTCAAATTAGTTGGCAAAAGATTGTTGGACAACTGAGAGGGGGGTTGAATTAGTTGTTACTATGCTTAAACAATTATATCCATTTTTAAATTCATTACGGAAATCTCAATGATGATCACAATAGATAAGCAGTAGAGTATTCAACATCAATCACACACATGTATAGTACAGAGACATATATTCTTGAGGAAACCCATAAAGGATGAAAGCCTCTTCTTCTTTATATGATAATTAATTTATGTACATTATCATTCTTATGAGCGACAAATCATAATGAGGCTACCACCTCTGTTTTGCAAGCTGCTACTTGCTAAGAGCGCCAACTCTATGGTTTCTCTAGCACCCACTAGAAGGAAGTACCAACTCCCTGAATGTTCCAACACCAACTGGATGGAAGCACCAACTTCCAGTCATACATGCACTGACATGTATATCAGAGAACCAATGTTCTCCCTCGCACCACCCTGCCACCCTGGTTTCTTTGGATACACCCAGATGGAAGCTATAACTCCCTGCGTTCAAGCACCTACTTGAAACTCTGAGTACAACAGTCCTCCCTAGCACCTCCCAACCACCCTGAAATATAAAAAAATTCTTTCTGTGAATTTATTACAGTGATTCAATAGTTGTCATTGGCTTACTAGGATTATCACTATTCTGTTATGATGCTCTACTCTACCTCCATCAGTGTCTTCCTACTTGCATCCTCTTCAACTTTCTGATCTTCTCCTTTGTCTCAACATGCACACCTCGGGTTTCTCTTCCTCTCACAGATATGCATCTCTGTTCTTTTCTTCTTTTAGGATTCATATCCTGCACATCATGCTTCTACATGCATGCATCATTCACAATCGCGGCTTGTTCTCTATGTGTTGTGCCACATATATACTCTTCTGGTCCTATGCACAGATGGCTTCTCCCCACATACCCAAAAGGCTCTCCTAGAGCACTCCATCTCTTCTCTGCTCTGCATGACACATCATGCCAACACCTGTCCTCATCATCAAAAAAACTCTTCATCTTCCCTAGCGGTTACACTCATGCGTTCATCATCAATGTGCGTTATTCTAAGATTCCTTAGCCTCTCTGGTAGTCGAGACTCTTCAACTCCTTTGGTGATCACTCTACAGCTAGTCTAGTTGACAAGATGAAACCATCAGTGGTCTCTAGCAGTTACACTAGAGAAATAACTTGTGTGAGCTCATCCTTTCGCACCTTTTCCCTTTCTGAAAACAAAATTCACGGTGCACGCTAGCTCTTCTAGCTAAGCCACTTCCTTTCACATGATCGTCGGCCATGACCAAGGGCTTGTTCAAAAGGTATTTCACGATTTCGCATATCATGAATTCCTGTTGTGAGGCATCTTGACTCTCCAAATCCCGATCTCCGAAATGGGTCTTCGCTTCATGCTAGTTCCTCCCTTAAGACTTCTTCGATGTGACCATAAGTTATGACCAGGGGCCAAGCACGAGAGTGTTTCGCAATTTCTTTTTTTGGCGTTTTTGTCGTGTGTTGCTTCCAAAAACCTTGAATCACAAAAATTTGAAATGGAGCTTAACTTGTAGATCCTTCCATTCATGTGACCACCAGCGGTGACCCGGGACCAAGTCCAAAAATGCATTTCGCATTTCGCGTTTCGGGGATTCTGTGAAGAGTCGGCTCGACTCTCCTTGTCGCAAACTCTGAAATGGAGCTTGGCTTCTCAAGATCTGATTTCCATCTCTCGACAATGTGACCACGGGCAGTGACCACACCCTATGTTATAAGGCGCTTTATGATTTCGCCTTCCGGGGATTCTCCCATGAGTTTCCTTGACTCCTCATATTGCGAACCCTGAAATGGAGCTTGGCTGCTCTAGCTCCTCCCTCCAACTCTCGACGATGTGACCATGAGTTATGACCACTCGCCAATCAAGCGATCACTTCTCTCTCCATATCAACGGTCAAGATTTCTCATTGATCCAACGACTATCCTCCTCCCCAGGACTTAATCCTTTAGGATTTTAGGGAAGTGATGAAGCTAAAACTCCTGAATTCAAACTCCCTGAGTGACGTCATTCTTGTGTCACTCAATGACATGTCATGAGCCAAGTGGCTGCCACTTGTCACTCAGATTTGAGATTTCCAGTGACCGGAGATGTTGAATCAACTTGACACTTGTCCTTGCAAGATTGTGCCACGTGTCCTATGGAACCAACGGTCCTGATCTTATCGCGATTTCTCCATGTGTTCTTGGATCGACGGTCGAAATTTCTCCTCGATCCGACGACTTAGATCATTTTGTCATTTCGTGTTTCGCGAGTTGGAAGGATAGAGCACCTCATTCCTTTGACCTTTCAGTCAACGAAATGTTGATCTATGACCTTGTGTCCTACTCAAAGATGGATAGTCCTCCTGCTTTTGGGATTTTGTAAGCCTGCTTCTCCTTGCACTTTAAAGAACGTCCCAGTTCTCCTGGATCCAACGATGGTCAGACCCCACACTCAGATCTAATGCCTGAGATCTATCCTCCATTTGTGCGCTCCTCCTATCTGGACTTATGACATCTTCTAAACCTATTTGTCATCGTTATTCTTGCCATCAATAACAAGCTTACTCCCAACTGTAAACCTGCCAACAATCTCCCCCTTTGGCATTGATGGCAACCTTAAATGGTTGCGCTAATATGTTTGGACCCCCCGCTATAGCATCCAGTATGGACCACTCCTTTTCTCCCCCTTTGACATCAATGTAAAAGAAAACATGCTCCCCCTGAGTTGTTGCAGTACTCGTCAGAGTTATCGGATATTCAACCAACACCTACTCCCCCTAATAGGATGGACTCTCTTAGGTGTGAGACGGGATGACACCCAGCTTCTGACGGAGATATTCAAATGGTGTTTTGGCTAGGGGTTTAGTAAAGATGTCTACAATTTGTTTTGTGGTTGAAATGTAATGAACCTAAATAATTTGATTGGTTACCTGCTCTCTCAGAAAATGGTATTTTATGGGAATATGCGTGGTCTTGGAGTGGAACACATGATTCTTTGACACACTTATGGCACTTGTGTTATCACAATGAATTGGGATCGGTGCAGTATATTTTACCTACAAGTCTACAAGCGTCTGAATCATCCATAATACTTGAGTGCAACAAGTAGCAGCAGCAATGTACTATGCCTCCATAGTTGATAAAGAAATGGAACCTTGCTTTTTACTCAACCACTCTACTAGAGAATCTCTTAAGAAGAACGCACCTCCACTCATACTTTTCTTTTCATCCATGCAGTTAACCCAATCAGCATCTAAGTAGACTGATAATTGAAAATTCTGATTCTTAGGATACCATAGGCCATAGTTCATTGTTTCTTTCAAATATATGAATATTATTTTGACAACTAGCAAATGACTTTGTTTAGGTGCATATTGATATTTTCCTACCATTCCAACAACATGCATTATGTTTGGACGATATGTTGTCATGTATAACAGGTTGTCTATCATTGACCTATATGAACTTTGATCAACATCGGGTGAGTCATCATCCTTGCTTAATTTTCATCCAGTAACCATAGGTGTGCCCACAGGTTTAGAATCTTCCATTTGAAACCTTTTCAACATTTCTCTCAGATATTTTTCTTGAGAAAGAAACATTTATTCAGACTTCTGAGTAATTTGCAGACCAAGAAAAAATGATAGTTCCCCTATCATAGACATTTCAAACTCAGACTCCATGGAAGAAGCAAACCATTGTACCAATGAATCATTATTACATCCAAAGATGATGTCATCTACATAGACCAACACAATGAACAAGTCATTACCCTCTGTTTTGATATATAGATTGTTGTCAACTATTCATCTCTTGAATCCTTTGTCTTGTAGATACATATCCAGATTGTGATACCAAGCACGAGAGGCTTGTTTCAACCCATATAAATATTTCTTCAGCTTGCAGACAAGGTCAGGATTATCTGATAGTTCAAAACCCTTGGGTTTTTCCATATAGACTTCTTCTTTTAAATATCCATTTAGAAATGCTGACTTGACATCCATTTAATATACTTTAGACCTTTTATGACAAGCATAGGCAATAAATATTCTGATCACTTCTAGTCTTGCTACTGGTGCAAATGTTTCATCAAAATCCAGTCCTTCTATTTGAGCATAGCCCTTATAGACCAATCTTGCTTTGTTTTTGACAACTTGTCCCTTCTCATTCATTTTGTTCTTAAAGATCCATTTGGAACCAATGACATTTTTACCTTTGAGTCTAGGAACCATCTCTCATGTATTTTTTCTCTCAATATGGTCAAGTTCATCATTCATGGATTTAAACCAATGGTCATCTTTTCTAGCTTCATAAAAATTATTGGGTTCCAGCATGGATAAGAAGGCTATATGTGATTACTCGGTGTCTTTGATTATCCTTCTCCTGGTTTGTACACCTTTTTTTTTCTCACCAATTATTTGACTTGCAGGATGATTATTTTGAGTAATTCTGGAGGAGGGATTTGATGATGTCTGTTGATTTGAGTCTTCCTGAGTATTTGAATCTTCATCTGACTCGGAGTCTTATTTTTCAAATTCTTGGACCTGTTCATCTTTAGCTTCAGTTGTATCCTCTATGGCAGACTCAATATTGCTCATCTCCCTTACTGGAACTCCTTCATCAACCTTTACATCAATGTAATAAACTAATTTGTGCAATATTTTATTAAAGAATCTATATCCTTTACTATTGGTAGCATATCCTAAGAAGATGCCTTCATCAGCCTTGTCATCATACTTGCCAAGGTTCTCGGCATTATTCTTTATGTAACACTTACTCCCAAAGACTTTGAAGTGTTTGATTGAAGCAGGTCTCCCATACCATAGTTCATAAGGTGTCTTGTCAGTGTGTGGTCTGAGGTGGGCTTTGTTATTAACATGGACTGTTGTGTGTATTGCTTATACCCAGTAGGTTTGACCAATGTTCTTCTCATTCGTCATTGACCTGGCCATTTGCTGCATTGTTCTGTTTTGCCTCTCAACTACTCCATTTTGTTGTGGAGTTTTTGGAATTGTGTATTCTCTCTTGATCCCATGTTTATCACAGAATTCCTTGAACTCACTTGACATAAATTCACCTCCTCTGTATGATCTTACTACCTTTAACCTCTTGCCTATTTGATTCTCATTTAGAGCCTTAAATATTTTATATTTCTCAAATGCTTCAGTTTTTTCCTTGAGAAAGGAAACCCAAGTAAGTCTGGAGTAATCATCAATGATCAGCATGAAGTAGTTTTCTTTCCCTGTTCTTTCCTGTCTTGATGGTCCACATAAATCCATATGAACTAGTTGGAGTGGTTTCTTTGTTGAAGTAGATCTCTTGGATTTAAATTGTGTCCTGGTTAGCTTTCCTACTTCGCAGGGTTTACACATAGAATCTTGTGGCTTTGATATTCTCGGAAGATCTTTTACTGCCTCAAGATTTTTGAGCTTGATTAAGTGGTCAAAGTTTAGATGTCCAAGTCTCCTATGGCATAACCATCTCTCGTCATTTTTTCTTAGATGACACTCTTCTCTATCTTCTTTCAACACATATACATTATTTTTTGTCCTTATGCCTTTAGCCACTACTTGTCCTGAGTTTACAGACTTTATCTTGCAGTCCTTGGAAGTGAACACCACTTCACATCCTCTGTCACACATTTGACTTACACTAAGAAGATTATGTTTCAGCCCATCTACAAGCAAAACATTATGGGATTTTCCTTTGCCATTACTTAGACTCACCATCCCTTTACCCTTGATTTTACCTGGAGCATCATTTCCAAAGGTTGTGTTTCCTGATTTGCTTTCACTTAGAGATAGAAACTTACCTTTGTCTCTCGTCATATGTTTGGAGAAACCATTGTCAATATACCAGGGGTTCTGTTGTCTTTGGGTTGACAGCACTAATCCACACTTGTCATTTTCTTTCATCTTCCAAACCTTGACATTTTCAGCAGAGGGATTCAAATCTGGCTTGTAGTTCCTTAAGCGACAGTCTGCAACTTTATGTCCAAAATTATGGCAGGTGTAACATTCTGGTTCATTGAATAAAAGATCATAGCGATTTTTATGCTTAACCTGTGTCCTTTTTCCAGCCATCACATTATTTGCAGTCTGTGATTGTTTGTTACTTGGTTGTCTCATTCTTTGTTGCGGCAGATATCTATTCCTTGAATATTTTGATTGCCCATATTTAAATCTTAAAGAACAGTTTACAGCTTTGTGACCAAAGCTAGAATAGAAAAAACAATATCCATAGAAAAATCCTTTGTACCTAGAAAATGGTTGCCTTCTTTGAGCAGGTCGATTTCTTTCATGTTGATGATTTCCTTGAGTAGAGGGTGTATTATTTATTTGTTCTACAGATTCAGTTCTGGCACCTTTTTCTTCACTCCTTCTTGGTGGTTGATTATCTTCCTTTGTTTCTGCAGGTTCATTATTGTTAATGAATGTTGATTTGACAAACTTGATGGGTTCTTTGTTGCTTGGTTGACCACTACTTGATCCTTCTTCATAACCTAGACTAGTTTTCAAATTTGGATTCCTTTGCTGATTCAGAATGGTGGCTAATCCTTTTGAGGCTTTAATGCTTGGAAGATTTTGGATATATAATGCTTTGAACTTCTCCAACTCTTTCATAGTTTTCACTACTTCCTTTTCCAGAGCTTCACATCTTGCCTTCTTTTCGGATAACTGTTGTTTCAGAATGTCTTCGATTTTATTTGCCTCTTCTAATTCCACTTTTAGTAGGACAAAGTCTTTATCAGGTTCTTTACTGCCTTTATTGAACTGTATCAGCAATCTTTTTTGTTTTATCTTCTTAATTTTGATTCTGTCAATCTCTTCCTGTGCACTGATCAGTTCTCCTTCCATATCAACCACAGCTTCTTCTTCATTAGCATCACTTCTTGTGCTTTTATTATCATAATCCTCTTTGGCCATAAGCATGAAATCATTTAGTTTATCTTCAATAGAGGATTCATTGTCTTCATCATCTGAAGGATCATCATCATTGTTTACACAAAGACTTTTCTTCTTAAAATTATTCTCCTTAAAGAAATTTATGTGTTTGTGCTTCTCCTCATCATCATATGTCTGATCCTTTCTTTTGTGAGGACATTTATTTGCAAAATGACCTATATTACCATAGTTGAAACATTTGAAAGGCAGTTTACCTTTGTATTTGCATGATCCCTTCTTCAGTCTTCTCACAAATTTTTCTTCAATTTCATCAGGCTCATAATCCTCATTCTTGTCTTCTTTAAATGATGCTTCTTTGGAGGTGGGTTTATCTTTAAATATTCTCATTTCATATGCAGTCAACGTTCCTAGAAGTTGATCAAACGCCAAGGATTTTAGATCATTAAGTTCTTCTATAGTAGAGACCTTCGGGTTGAACCTATCTGGTAGAGATCTCAAAATTTTCTGAACTAAAGAGGGTTCCTCCATTTTTTCACCAAGTGCTTTCATTGCATTTACCAGTTCTTCAACTCTCAGAAAGTACTCTCCAACAGTTTCATCCTCTTTCATCTTCAGTTATTCAAACTGTACTCTGTAGGTTTGAAGCTTGGCGTCCTTTACCTTCTCATTACCTTCATAACTGCTAATGAGTTTGTCCCACATTTCTTTGGCAGTTTCTAAGTGCATAAATTTTAGAAATTATGCTTCTGCAAGCCCACTCAAGATAGAATTCATAGCCTTAGCGTTGAAGCTGAATTCTAGCTTGTTGTCCTTATTAGCTAGTATAATTGGCTTTACATAACCAGTCTCTACCACATCCCAGACATCTGCACCTAAAGCCATTATGTAGGTTCTCATTCTAACTTTCCAGAAGGCAAAGTTTGTTCCATTGAACAGAGGGGCCTTATTGGTTGAAGTTTCTTCCTGGCTTGACATGTTTAAGCTCTAGGATCTACCCTTAGATAAAAAGGGCCAGCTCTGTTACCAATTGTTGGACAACTGAGAGGGGGGGTGAATCAGTTGTTGCTGTGCTTAAACAATTATATCCATTTTTAAATTCATTACAGAACTCTCAATGATGATCACAATATATAAGCAGTAGAGTATTCAACATCAATCACACACATGTATAGTATAGAGACAGATATTCCTAAGGAAACCCAAAAAGGGTGAAAGCCTCTTCTTCTTTATATGACAATTAATTTATGTACATTATCATTCTTATGAGCTCCAACTCATAATGAGTCTAACACCTATGTTTTGCATGCTGCTACTTGCTGATAGCACCAACTCTCTGGTTTCTCTAGCACCCACTAGAAGGAAGTACCAACTCCCTGAATGTTCCAGCACCAACTTCTAGTCATACAGACATCGACCTGTATATCAGATAACCAATGTTATCCCTTACACCACCCTTCCACCCTAGTTTCTCTGGCTACACCTAGATGGAAGATTTAACTCCCTACGTTCAAGCACCTGCTTGAAACTCTAAGGACAACAGTCCTCCCAAGCACCTCCCAACCACCCTGAAATATAAAAATTTTCTTTCTGTGAATTTATTACAGTGATTCAATAGTTGTCATTGGCTTACCAGGATTATCATTGTTCTGTTGTGCTTCTCTGCTCTGCCTCCATCAGTGTCTTCCTACTTGCATCCTCTTCAGATTTCTGGTCTTCTCCTCTATCTTAGCATGCACACCTCAAGTTTCTCTTCTTCTCACGGATATGCATCTCTGTTATTTTATTATTTTAAGCTTCAACTCCTACACATCATGCTTCTACATGCATGCATCACTCACAACCGCAACATGTTCTCTATGCGTTGTGCCACATATATACCCTTATGGTCCTATGCACAGACAGCTTCTCCCCTCATACCCAAAAGGCTCTCCTAGAGCACTCCATCTCTTCTCTACTCTGCATGACACATCATGCCAACACCTGTCTTGATCATCACAACAACTCTTCATCTTCCCTGGTGGTTATGCTCATGCGTTCATCATCACTGTGTGTTATTCTAAGATTCCTTATCCTCTCTGGTAGTCGAGACTCTTCAGCTCCTCTAGCGATCACTCTATAGCTACTCCAGTTGATAGGTTGAAACCATCAGTGGTCTCTAGCAGTTACACCATAGAAAGAACTTGCATGATCTCATCCTTTCGCACATTTTCCCTTTCTGAAAAAAAAATTCACAGTGCGCGCTAGCTCTTCTCACTAAGCCACTTCCTTTCACGTGATCGTTGGCCATGACCAAGGGCTTGTTCAAAAGGTATTTTGCGATTTTGTGTATCACGAATTCCTGTTGCGAGGCATCTCAACTCTCCAAGTCTCGATCTTCGAAATGGGGCTTAGATTCATGCTAGCTCCTCCCTTAATCCTTCGTCGATGTGACCATAAGTTATGTTTAGGGGCCAAGCACGAGAGTGTTTCACGATTTCGTATTTTGGCATTTCTGTCGTGTGTTGCTTCCAAAAACATCGAATCACAAAACTCTAAAATGGAGCTTAACTACTAGCTCCTTCCATTCATGTGACCACCAGCGGTGACCCGAGCCCAAGTCTGAAAATGAATTTTGCATTTCGCATTTTGGGGATTCTGTGAAGAGTCATCTCGACTCTCCTTGTCGCAAACTCCTAAATAGAGCTTGGCTTCTCGAGCTCTGCTCTCCATCTCTTGACAATGTGACCACCTGCAGTGACCACACCCTACGTTATAAGGCGCTTTGTGATTTCTCCTTTTAGGGATTCTCCCGTGAGTTTCCTTGACTCCTCATATTGCGAACCCCGAAATGGAGCTGTGCTACTCTAGCTCCTCACTCCAACTCTCGATGATGTGGCCATGAGTTATGACCACTCGCCAATCAAATGAGCACTTTGCTCTCCAGATCAACGGTCGAGATTTCTCATTGATCCAATGTCTATCCTCCTCCCCGGGACTTCAGCCTTCGGGATTTTGGGGGAGTGATGAAGCTAAAACTCCTGAAGTCAAAATCCCCGAGTAACGTCATTCTTGCGTCACTCGATGGCATGTCATGAGTTGAGTGGCTTCCACATGTCACTCAGATTTGAGATTTCCAGTGGCTGGAGATGCCAAATCAACTTGACACTTGTCCTTGCAAGATTGCGCCACGTGTCCTATGGAACCAACGGTCCTAATCTTATCGCGATTTCGCCATGTGTCCTTCTTAGATTGACGGTCCAGATTTCTCCTCGATCCGATGGCTTAGATCATTTCACGTTTCGTGAAGGATAGAGCACCTCGTGCCTTTGACCTTTCATTCAGCGAAATTTTGATCTGTGACCTCGTGTCCTTCTCGAAGATGGACGGTCCTCCTGCTTTCGGGATTTTGTAAGCCCACTTCTCCTTGCACTTTAAAGAACGTGCAGGTTCTCTTGGATCCAATGATGGTCAGACCCTGCGCTCGGATCTAACTCCCGAGATATGTCCTCCATTTGTGTGCTCCTGCTGTCTAGACTTACGATGTCTTCCAAGCCTGTTTGTCATCGTTGTTCTTGCCATTGTTGTTCTTGCCATCAATGACAAGATTAGTCCCAACTGTAAACCTGCCAACAAAGATAAAATCCAAAAGAATGAAACCTTGAGATGCTTCACCCAGGGATCCCCAAGAAAGCAATAAAAATCTTCTCAGCAAGAAACAGAGGGACCCATAACAAATAATAAAACAATACCTAGTAAGAGGATAGGGGGTCTCATCACGATCCAGCCTATTAATTCCATGGGCATGTAGCGGTATGACACTATCAACCGCTAGTCACCACGCCAGGGTAGTGGCTCTTGGTGGCATAGCCAAGAGAAAGGGGATATCATCATGATCTAACCTTCTCATTTCCGTGAAATTATTGTGGGTAACATCTCCACCACTCATCACTACACCAGGGCAGTGTCCCCTAACTAACCTCTTGAAAGAAAAATCAATAAGAATAAAATATGAAAAGCATGAATGGGTTTGGAAACATTTTCATCCATGACAGATGCATCTCACCCTCTTCAAAGGTAGCCACAGGTAAGCCATACATTTCCCTTCTATCATTGCACCCATTGCCTAGACATCCCTTACCACCTCATCCACTCACATGTCCTAGATTTGAATTCTCCCGGAAACATCCCACATCCAATGAGCATTATCCTAATAGGACGTCCTAGCGACATTCTTGGCTTGCAGATTAGCATAATGTCTTTGAGAACTTGTACGAGTAAAGGAGATTTTATGCACATGTTTAATAACTTGATGATTAGATTTGATTGGCATTGTTATGATCCCTATGACTTATGATCCCATGGAGGGTGTATCTATTGATGTTGCAGGGTCACACCCAATGGACAGGTACACATGGGGAGATGATTATTTCGGACCTCCATGGGGATAAAATCCAACCAGATGGATGTTGAGACCCCAACAGGGGGTAGAGACAGATCATAGGATTGCACCAAAGAGAGAGGAGGATGTTTCACCAGGGGTGGCCTGGAAGGCCTAGACCCAGGGGGTTGTGCCCTTTCCACCATGATGTAGGCCTTGGAAGGCCCATGACATCACCCAGGTCACCCATGACGTCATCCATCATTTTGGGATGTTTTGGAGGTAGTTTTGTGTCAAGTGGCACGTGTGGCAGGTTCTTGAGGCCCAAGAAGGCCTAATGTTTTACTCCAGGAGGCCAACATTGCCCAAAAAGGGCCTAACATCACCCTAGAAGGGAATAATGTCACCTTAGCAACTTTTTTTAGGGTTTATTTGTGAAATTTAATGTAAAAACTGGATATTATTTGTAACGGGCCATGTCAGCCTTTTTGACCTAATTTTGGTCATCAATATTATATAAATAAGGGGAAATCACCTCTTATTTTTCATAATCTTTCACTCACACTTGTGAGGTCTGAAATTTTCACCCTACTTAGGGTTTTGTGACTGAAATTTAGTGTGCACTTGTTGAAGGAAGGCCAATCTTGGTGTTTTGGGGCATTTTCTTGGTGGAAAGTCTACAACTAGGTGATATGCTAGATTATTCTTGGTGAATGTAAGTAAAATTTTGCAATTCTTCTTTCTTTTGGATGGTTATAGTATCTTTACTTTTCATTTTGCTAAATATTATGAAATTTCTAGCTTAAAACCCTAGGAGATTAAGCACATGTTATTATCCTTATCTCAATTACTATCCACCTACTAGAATGTGCCAAGGAGTTGTTTTTCTTGAAGCCATTGCTAAGGACCTTGCCATTGCAACACCCTAGCACTTGTTGCTTCATCTTAGTCTTCACTTGCTTCATCTTTCAGTTAAAGAGGGAGGAAAATATACTAAGGCCTAGGGTTACCTACACCTTAGTAGTCATTTTCCCCTAGGGTTTGGTGGTTGAAGCATTGGCTTACCAACACTTCATGCATCAACCCCTCTTATCTTTGGATCTTCTATTATCATCATGTTTATTCAACATTTTTTTCCACTTTATTGACTCCATTTTCCCTAGGAAATCACTAGTCTAAGTCGTCCATTGAGTAATTGATCAACACAACCTTCAAAACATGTTCTTTGAACAACCTACTAACACTGTCTAACCCTAGAATAGCTTGATCTACTAAACTACTTGTTTTTGTTACTAAAGTAAGTTATAGCCATTTAATGAAGAATTAAAAGCTCATAAAACAATTGTAAAGGCTGAATTATACTTTGTCTTATATGCTTCTATCAAATGCTAATATTATGACTTCAATGTTTAATGGTTTTTAGTCATTTTGAAGCTAGTTTCAAGACATTTTATGTGAAGTATTGCTCTATAAACATTGTTGTTATAAGATTTTTGTTTACTTCATCATATTCAGCAAATTGCTTTATTTAAGAAATTTAATGGTTTTATGAAGTGCTAACTAGCAAGTGCTCTTGAAAATATATAGTTTTCATGTTGCTTTGTTCCAGGTAGGTACACTTCTGGCATATTGTCTCTTTATTGGTTATTTAAACTGGACTTGTGAGAGGGGACCTTTACCTAGCTATTTTCACTTTTCCTTCTCAAAACCCCAAGTCACCGGGGACGTCTCCCCTGGGCCTACCACCCTAAATAGAAAGAGACATCCTATTGAGGTGACAATGATAGGATTAATCTCCAGTTACTCCAATTTTCTCCTCTTTAACCTTTCCTACTATCAAAGTACAAATTGTGCGATAACAGTGAGCACATGAAAGGAGAAGAGGTGAAGGTCTGGCTGTTGGAAATGAAGAAATATTTCCAGTTGCATGATTACCCCTCCTATGTAGAAGCTATAATTTACACCTACCACTTGCAAGGGAAGGCGGCCATGTGGTGGGATCAACTTAAGAAATCCAATAACCTTGATGAGAAAAGAATTGCATGGAGAAATTTCAAGGGATATTTCCAAGATAAATATTTGTTCGATCATTACTATGAAAGAAAGATGAAAGAGTTCTTTGAACTCAAGTTGGAAACCATGTCAATGGAGGAATATGAGAAGAGGTTCTTTGAATTTTTGAAGTATTTTGACTTCATCAAGGATGAGAAAATCAAAATCCATAGGTTTCTAAGTGGGTTACCCTCTTTCTACAATGATAAGATTCAATATGACAACCCCAAAACCCTAGAGGAAACCATAAGGAGAGAAAGACATCTATATGAACAAAGCAAAGGAAGACCAGTTTTCAAAAAAGCTTGGAATGATAAGATAAAGGATAAGAAGGTTCAAAGTCAAAAGGGTTTTAAGACACCCTTTTTCAGGAATAATTTCCAAGCGAATCAACAGATTCAAGTCGCACAAAATGAACACAAGATTGCAGATTCATTTGGAAAAACCCCAAGGCAGTAGTCGGTGCAATGTTGAGGATGTAGGGGAAATCATCTACATAAGGATTTCCCTCACAATGGAGAAAGAATGGGGACTTTACACAACATTCAAGAGGCTAAAAGAGTGGAAGACATGGGGGAAGCATGCCAAGGATTTATGCAGTCTTGGATAACAAGCAGGCAGAGTATCAATCTCCAGTGATTGAATAGGAAGGTAAGATCAATAATGATGCCATAACAATTTTAATTGATTCAGGAGCTAGCCATAGTTACATAAATACTAACATCGTTGAAATATTTCACTTGCAAAGAAGTAAGCATAAGAAATATTGGTTAGTTCAGTTAGCCACATGTGCTAAGAGGAAAATTAATGAGTTGGTTAAATGTTGTCTGATAAACATGAATGGAATCAATACAAGGGTGGATTTAAGCATCATAACATTGGGTTCATATGATTGTCTAATTGGTATGGATTCGTTGGAGAAACATCATGTTGTCCTAGATTGTTACAACAACACAATCACGTGTCTTGGTGAGGAAGGGTATCAAGGCAAGATTCAAGGGATTCCAAGATTTGTAGCTATTAGAGAGATTTCGGATATGTAGTTGAAGAAGAGCTTCAGGAAAGGATTTCAGATGTTTTCAACCTATATGGAGGAGGTGGCCAAATACAGGGTGGTGAGCATTGAATAACATTCTATTTTGAAGGATGTTGAAGATGTTTTTCGAGAAATTCCATGACTTCCACCAAAAAGAGACATTGGTTTCTCTATTGATTTGGTGCCATAAGTTGCCCCAGTGGCTAAGACACCTTACATAATGGGTACACCAGAACTAAAAGAGTTGCATATGCAACTTGAGGAACTATTGAAGAAGGGGTACATACACTCAAGTGTGTCACCTTGGGGACCCTCGGTTCTTTTTGTGAAAAACAAGGATGGAACCTTGAGGTTGTGTATTGATTTCAGGCAGCTTAATAAGGTTACCATAAAGAATAAGTATCCTTTGCCAAGAATTGATGATTTGTTTAACCAACTGAAAGGTGAAAGAATATTTTTGAAGATTGACTTGAGATCCAGCTATCATCAAGTAAGGATAAAGGAAGAAGATATCAGCAAGACAACATTCAGAACAAGATATGGGAATTATGAATTCATGGTAGTGTCATTTGGGCTATCAAATGCCCCAATAGTTTTTATGTTCATAATGAATGGAGTATTCAGGGAGTCCCTGGAAAAGTTTGTGATTGTGTTCTTAGATGATATCCTCATCTATTATAAATAAAAAGAAGAACATGAGAAACATTTAAGAAAAGTGTTGCAAGTTTTAAGAGAGCATAAATTGTATGTTAAGCTAAGTAAGTGCATATTTTACCAAAAGAAGATTTGCTACTTGGGGCATGTAATTTCAAAAGCAAGGATAGAATTTGATTTGAGAATATAGAGGCCATTAGAGGATGGCCAAAACCAAAGAATGTGACAGAGGTTAGGTCATTCATGGGTGATTCTGATTATTACTGAAGATTCATAAAAGGGTTCTCAAGGATTGCAAGTCCAATCACTTCTTTTCAAAAGAATGGAGTGAAATTCGAATGGACTTCCAAGTGTGAAGAGAGTTTTCAATAGATAAAGGAAATATTGACAAGTGCACCAATACTAAATATTTCATATCCAAATGAAGATTTTTTTGTGTGCATTGATGCATGCAAGGAAGGACTCAGTGGAGTCCTCAGTCAAAGGGACAATATAGTATGCTATGAATCTATAAAATTAAAAGAGCATGAGAGAAATTATGCTACACATGACTTGGAGTTGGAAGATATAGTACATGCAGTAAAAATGTGGAGGAATTACCATATGGGTAAGAAATTTGAACTAAGAACAGACCATTGTGGCCTGAAACATTTGTTTGGACAGCAAACACTAAATGTCAGACAAACTAGATGGATGGAATTTATGAGTGAATATGACTTTGAAATTAAGCATATAAAGGGAAAGGAAAATCAAGTGGCTTATGCGCTCAGCAAGAGAGATCATGAAGTGCATGTGGAATTCATCAGCATGTACATGACAGATTTGAAAGATCAAATTATTGCAACAGCAAATTCAGATTAGAAATATGTGAAAGTAAGAGAAACATTACAGCAAGGTAAATTTCAGTAGATGTTAAATTCCTATGAGCTGAAAGAGGATGGAATCATCATGTACAAGGGAAAAGTATATGTGTTGAATTCTAATGAGCTGAAAAATGTAGTTCTAAAGGAAATGCATTGTGTGCCATATGTCGAACACCTAGGATATCAAAATACAATTGTAGCAATAAGAAGTTAGTACGTTTGGCCTGGAATGAAGAAAGAAGTGGCTAATTAAATAGTTAGATGTATATAGAAAAAATATAGACACCCAACAGGTTTGCTACAGCCATTTCCCATTCCATAATGGAAGTGGGAAGTAGTCAAAGTTGATTGTATTACTAAGCTACCCATAACAGTGAAGCAGCATGATTCCATCATGATGGTGGTGGATAAATTGACTAAATAAACACATTTTATTCCAGTAAAGACTACACATAAGGAAACAAATATCGCAGAAATTTATATGAAGGAAGTTGACAGGTTACATGGAGTATCTAAGAAAATAGTTTCGAATAGAGATCCAAATTTTACTTCAAATTTTTGGAAAGGTTTTTTCAAAGGATTTGGAACAAATTTGAATCTTAGTACAGCATATCATCTAGAGTCAGATGGGAAAACCAAAAGGAATAACATGATAATTGAGGACATGCTTTCAATGTATGTGATGGATCAGCCATCAAAGTGGGAATATTATATTCGTTTAGTTGAATTTTCCTACAATAATGGGTATCAAACCTCATTGAATATGATTTTGTTTGAAGCATTGTATGGAAGAAAATGTAACACCCCGGTGAGTTTGGATAATCCAACAGACAAAGCAGTTGTTGGGCCATATTTGTTAAAAATAAATGGAAGAGTAGATGGAAAAAACAAAGCAGAATTTAAAGGTTTCCCGGGATAGGTAGAAACGTTATGCAGATAAGAACAGAGTTTTCAGAGATTTTAAAGTGGGAGAACGTGTGTTCTTAAAAGTAAATAAAAAGAGAAGTTTGATAAGATTAGGAAGTTTGTCATAGTTGGAAGCAAGATATTGTGCACCTTTTGAAATATTAGAAAATATAGGACCAATTTCATATATGCTAGCATTTCCTACATCCATAAGAGTTCATAATGTATTTCATGTATCCTAAGAAGTATGCACCTGATCATAACCACATAATTGATTGGAATGTGATCCAGGTGGAACTAGTACACATCTTGGACCAGAAAGTCAAGGTTATTAGGAAAAAATCCATAGGGATGGTAAAGGTTCAATGGACCTGCTATGGTCTTGAAGATGCTACATGGGAGCATAAATAAAACATGCAGGAAGAGTACCCGCAAATTTTTGACAATTTTGAATAAAACAGAATGCAAGTCTCCATTTTGAGCAGCTAGAGTTCTGGAACCACATCTCAGAGTCATATCCAATCATTGAATGTATGTAAGAGGGTGGGTGTGAGTGGTCACGTCCCACAGTTATTGGGAACATGGGGGTTTAGTGAAATCAGCTTGGGGAAGAATGTGAGTCAAGAAGGAAAATCCACAAGAGAGGAATTTGTATGGGTTGGGACAACAGTTGGAGAAGGGAAGAAAGAGAGCTTGGATTTGGTGCGGCCATGGAAGGAAAATTCTAGAGCATAACTAGATCATAATTGGAGTATAACTAGAGAGAATTGGAGCTAGAGAAATGAAGAGCCTAGTTTTCAGGCCGGAAGTGTGAACTCTTGCGTGATTTTCACTAAAAAAACAAGTGTTTGTTGTTGGTTTGTTGATAGTTTTCCTAGAAACAAGTTCCCTTGAGTTCCCAGCTGAGAGATTCCTAGTTACCTATGCCAGAGAGACCCTGGTAAATGAATGGCACATTTCTTGGGATATCCCTGATAAACGAACGGTACATCCCTTGGGTTAACCCTAATAAACAGATGGTACACCCCTTGGGTTACCCTGATAAACAGATGATGCATCCCTTGGGTGATCCCTGATAAACTAATAGTGCATTCCTTGGGTTGTGTAGGTCAAGAGGAAGAGAGTTGGTGGAAATATCAAGATAAATGTAGGAGAATATAAGTTGGGTTATGAGATTTATGAGTTGCTAGTGGACTGTGAGATACCACCCTCTTTTTTGGAATACTAGCCTCAGCTTGGGGGTGACTAGATGTTGAGATTTGGAATAGTCAGTCTATGGTTGTGAAATTCTTGTTTAAAGATAAGTGTTTTATCCTGTACTGATTTATTTACATGTGTTATTATTGTGCATGAAATCTGCGTGAATGATAATTACTTGTATGTTGCTATAAGGAACGGCTTAGTTGTATTTCATGTTGATTATTAGCATGCTTTAGATGAAAATGTTTATGGTTATAGACTATAGCTAAATATATTATAAAGGAAATCAGCTAACAGTAAAGGAATTACTTTAGTTTAGTGGAAGTTTAGTTTTTATGTGTATTCTGCATGTAATCTTGCTTAGGTAGAGGCTATGTATGTTACAAATATGGTATCAGAGTTGGTAATGAGAGAGTTTCGCGTGACATGGCCCAGCCTGGGTGGCTAGTTACATTACATGTAACATAACACATCATATAAAATTTGTTATATTATTTTATATGGTGCGTTGTATAACCTTATTGCGCCAATGCATCAAGTTTAATAGACACAGCGCCTAAAATAATATAAACTTAAAATCCTAAAGCACCGTAAAATCATTTTTTTTTAATTTGTTACTGCGGTGTGTAACCTTTCCCGAAATGCACCAGTGCATTATAGGAAAGACGACGCAACGAACAAACATTTTTTTTAAAATTGATAATTATGGTACTTTGGCATTTAGGCTCTATTTTTTTACGGCGGATCTTTGGGTAATCCTTAGTGCATCGGTACATACGTTTACCAATGCACCACATAAAATAATTTATTTGATTTATGTGGTGTGTCGTTTAACATAACGCCACGGTGTGTTAACTTTATTTCGACACACCACGAAAAATCAGCTATATTATTTTAAGTGGTGTGTCAGTAAAATTACATCTCCTTGTGTTAATAATTACATAATGCACTGGTGCATTGCGTTTACAAAAGAAGCACCGAAAAAATTAGTCAAATGTGTTTCAGTGCACCTTGTAAATGTTTAGGGTGCACCATCCATGGTGTGAGTCAAACGACTCGAACGCACCGCGTAGAAAAGAAAAAAATATTATAATAGTGGAAATTTAACTAAACTTTTCATTTTAATCCACTAAAATTTTAAATTATAAGGAAATAAAGACATCACCTGGACATTTCCTCATCACGGAGGCATGGTTTCCTCGTAGTCAAAAAAAACATATTTGCCCACCATTTGGAAAAATTTTAAATCCATGCACTGAGCAATGGACAGAAGGAAGTAAAGCAAGGGAAGCACTGACAGCAGGGCGCTTCAAAGAGGAAAAAGTTACACCGGTTCTTGAGAGCTCTAAAACACTGAAAAGGGTAAAAGTAAATTTTATGGCCGATAATTTTTTTTATTTAACCTTGTTACGATGCGCTCGATTATTAGACCCACTAGTGCATCCCTATTTAAGTAGTGCACTAGAGTATATTTTTTTCTAAAATAGCCTTACCACAGTGTGCCATGTTTGAGGGAAACTATGCGCACCGGGGAATCGGTATTTATGTAGCGCACCAGAGTATTTTTTTTTAAATAACCCTACCACGGTGCGTCATTTTTTAGAGCAACGGTACGTGTCAGTGCGTCCATATTTACGTAGCACACCGGTGTATATATTTTTAAAATAACCCTACCATAGTGTCTTATTTGTGAGAGAAACGGTGCATTGGTGTGTCATTATTTAAGTAGCACACCGGAGTATATATTTTTTTTAAATAACCCTACCATGGTACGTCATTTTTTAGAGCAATGGTGTGCACGAGTGCATCATTATTTAAGTAGCACACCGGAGTAAAAATAAAATAAAATAACCCTACCATGGTGCGCCCTTTTTTAGAGAAACATTGTGCACCGGTGTGTCAGTATTTAAGTAGCACACCGAAGTATTTTTTTTTTAAATAACCCTATCACGATGCGCCATTTTTTAGAGAAACAGTGTGCACCGGTGCATCATTATTTAAGTAGCGCACCGTAGTTTTTTGTTTTTTAAATAACCCTACCACGGTGAATGATTTTTCAAATCATTGGTGCGTTTGTAGTATAAACCGCACCGGTGTGTTAGGTATCTATAAAAGCACTGTAAAAAAACATCCTCTAAAACCTCTACCCGCTCACCTCTATTAGTTGCATCCGCTATAAACATATTTTTGGGCTATTTTTATAGGGGTTTCCACCAAAACCTCTGCTAGAGGGTATTTTCCTTGTAGTGTCAGGACTTCATCATCACAACTTCAATACAAGGAATAAGTAGTTGATTAAGTTTTCCCCAACCCATAACATGTTACTTGTAATATTATCCTTCGTGGTTATGGGCTCCCATGAGATCATCAAATAATCGAATATCTCAGCCACTAGTGGATTTCTGATAATCGCCACCTCACAACATGGAACCAATGCATTGGTTATAATAATAATATCAACATCTTAAAGAAATAATCCACATGCTAAATCTTGCATGATATCATCATGTCATCACCATATGCTCCTGCATGCCATCATAAAACATCTTATCATAAAATAATTCCATGCAATTACATCACATCAGGAGACACTATGATAAGAAATCTAACCTCAACATATATTTATCAAAGATATAACATTGCATCAACATAATATATGGAACCATGTGTTATCGCAACATCATAACATAACATCATGAAAATGATAATCGCCTAAACACATATGCAAAGTAATAAAATATCAAGAGTGTTCTTATCATGATTCATCGACAAAATCAAATTTACTAACGTGCACAATACATAGTGAATACTAGTTTTTATCTCTAAAACATGAATTATCATCAAAACATCCATCTATTCCATGGATCTAAAGGGTTAAAAGTTTATCAGCCTAGGCCAAATCATTAATATTATGAGTACTACGTTCTCATCAAGATACCGATTATTTTTCGACAATTATTTACTCTTGTTTCAACAAGAAGGTTGACAATTAAGAGGGTATGTATAATCACCCTATCAATATGCTAAATTTTTCATATAATTTCCTTGTCTTAATACATGGTTAACCTTCAACTAAGCCCCAATCACTAAATCCACAACAGTCAAGGAAATATTCTTACTGAGCAGTGAAATTTTGCAACAAGTTATTGATGTCATTAAATCATCAAAGTTCAAATCAAACTTCCATGTTTATCATGATGTTTATCATGATGTTAATAATTGTATCGATGTTAATTCACCCTTATGTCGCTCTATCTTGTAGTGCTCTATATTTTTTGGATCATTCCCCAAGGTGCTAGTCACCTTGCATCCCTAGCTCAACCCATTCCAAGGAATGTTATAACCAAATGGACACTAGGTCATAATATTTTAAGTTTTATAGCATTCTTGATCTGCATACATGAAGGAATGGTTAAACTTCAATGACTTATCCATCTCCTCGTAATTATTATTGTCTAATACCAATACATAATCAATCCTTGTCATATTAGCTTCTTACTCTTCATAATAGGTGTGTACTCATCAATCCATCATGAACACATAATTGATTTCACTTCTATTATAACTCAACAATATGAAAAGTCACAATTCAAATTATTCTAATGCTTTGGAACTAGTACCACCTATATTGCTCAAAAATTGCTTCACGTGAATAAAATATTGAAGATACTTTAAAGGCTAGCATACACTCCACGCCATGCTTTGGAAACCATAAGGAAAGCCATAGAAATGTTTTCCAATAGCGTGCTAAATTAGAAAGTAATGCTCAAAATGCCAATAAATCCTCTTTTAATGATTTTCAATCAAAAATTCATCCCACTCCACCAAAATCACAAGCTCATTCAACACTATGAAATGAGCATATTCCCAAATATAGCAAAGTCAAAAATCAAGTATATGAAACATTGGCAATGTAAAATTTCAATCTATTTCATATCAAACATTCACCTGAAAATGAAATTCAACCCTTTACCATTAGGTACATAAGCTAAAATTTCAAGTGAAGATGATGATGTTTTGCTCAATAACTATTGGCACATATGTAATCAATTTTCTAGAAAAAATTCAAGTAGCAAGATGGAAACCAGGAACTTATTCCTTCACAAACAAAATCATTTATTCAATCTCTTTTCCTCCCCTCTTCGAGATGTGACACCCTCAGAGCAAGACAAACTAGTAACCATTAATTCAACAATCACTTGAGTCCATCTTATATATTCTCAATGATCCTGGGGTTTATATCGATAGAATTAGTTGTGAAATATTATTTCATCCTCGATCTTCTAAAATGCTCATAAACCAACCAAGAAAGAGATAGTTCTAAATTGTAATCATAAATCCCTTCGATTGAAATTTAAGACAAAAGTACACCAATTTCCCTCTAAATTCACCATAATAACCACATTTCTCATACTAGTTATAATACACCCTGCAAATGAAACTAACAATCTTTAATTCACACAGAATCAGATTTAATCATGCATGTAGAATAACATACACTACCGTATCAACCCTGTTAGCACTCTATAAATTTTGTTTGGTTGATAGACAAACAACATAGGTAACTGTTTCAACCAGATTTAGAGCTGAGTCACTAGCATGCTCAACTCAGAGAGGGATCTCTCATGTCACTTGATATTTCTTGGAAATCGGTGGCTAGATTTGGTTTGTTTTGGGGGTTTTTAATAAATTTGTTGGCTAGGCAGAGGAGGGACACTTTGGGCTATGGAGTCAAAATTATGAAAGTGAATGAAAACAATGATCGAGCAGTAGAACTCTCTAGAGGATAAAGGCTAAATGAGGCAATGAATCTGAGTTGTAAATTGAAATTTCCAGAGTGTAATAGGAAAGGGGAAAAACAAGTAACTGCATCAGAGCATTAATAAAATGAATTCTGAATTAGCTAGGAAGAAATACACACAGTTTAAATTGCTAAGTCAAGAGCATCGTAGGATGAATTCTGGTCTTTTAACTATCCAATTCAAATAGAAGACAGTGTAAATGGAATTAAAGAACACAGGAGTTCAGAACAACCAAAATTGTGCCCTTGCAATTCTGCTAACCCCTAATACACTCAGAACCTCTAATACTTATACAATTCGAGTTCCTTCAGTGTGCAATCGGTTACAATAATTGAAATGAAACGTTACAGCTTCTACAATTATTACAAATGACAGTTTTCTAAAAAAAAAAAAAAAACATTTCATGATCCCTGCACATTCCTCTGATGCTCCAGCTCCTTTCTCTGCCACATTCTCTTTTAAATGTCACTCATACTCTTTCAAATATAATTTCATTTATCCATATTCTCATTAAACATTTGAGAATAATATATTTGAAATAAAAATAATTCGCAAATATTTTCTATCCTCTAGAATTAAATTTCCATAATTTAATTCATGCCTGTGGTTCTTTAAAACCATGTCTTGTTTGGCCCAATTCACCATTTCACTGTAAAAAAAATTTACTGTTACTATTTCCCCGTGAAAAACATTTATTGTGTAATGTTTTTCCAATTTACCGTTTCATTGTGGAAAAACATTTACTGTGTGTTTTTTTCCAGTTTACTGTCTTTGGTAAAATACCTTTTATCTTCTTCTTTTACTTCTATAAATCTTTGGATAAAGAATTATTCGAGTCTTCATTCACGTGCATCTTCCCATTTAAATCTTTTGTATGGAAATAAACATTAATTTCTTTAATTTATAAAACTTAAATCTTACCTCCATAAAACCTTTTCACCGTGAGGAGGAATTTCATTTATTAGAAATTCCATAATTGTTGTTGAAATGCACTCCTAGAAAAATGTCGCGCATGATCTTCTTGGGCTTGGCCTTTGGATTTATTAGAAAT
>ML803156.1:181417-202564 GCA_009831015.1 Picea engelmannii
TTTTTTAAGGCATAGAACTCTATAAGTTGTAGATCCAAAGATTTCTTCCTACCCCAAAAATTTAAAAAGACATCCCTCAATTCCTCCCATGAGCTAATTGTCTCTAGCTACAAATGTTTAAACCAGTCTTTGGTGTCTCCTTTCAAGGATTGAGATAAGGCCCTCATACAAACATCATCATGGTCAATCTCAAACAAATCTATAAAATGCTCAAACCCTTGGATGTGTTTTTCAGTTGCGATGGTATCAGGTTCCCCATAAAATATAGGTAGGTACTCATAGTCTTTTGGAGGAAAATCATGAAGGATGTGGGGTAACTTTAAGGGTGTGTATCTATGTTGAGTCTTGGAGGGTGTTGGATCAAATGCAAGAGATGAAATATCAACCCTGGTTTCATGAGGCTCACCAACTTGGTTATGGTCATCACATGGCCCAGAAGGAAAAAATTTATCAAAATCAGTGATACAGTGAGGATATGCATGTACAACTTTAAGAGGAGGATATACAATTGCAAGATTCTCATGATCATCATTAGAATACAGCAAGTAAATAAAAATTTGTTTGGCATGTTCAAAGAAGGAGCAGAGGCAACTTATAACAAACAATAAAATGCCTTGGAAAAAATCCAATTTTAAGTACTTGTTTTCTTCCATAATGTATTTTCATACCTCTATCAAGGGATCTTATTTTCCAGTGGAGTCTCTGAATTACATTTGAATCTTGAGTGGAGTCCTCAATAATGTTTTGGACACTGGATTTTGTATTGAGAGTGGAATCACCATTGAAAATTTAAATTTCTAGATTCTTCTACGAGTGGAATCACCTTCAAACTGATTTTCTGATGTGTGGAGTCGCCAGAGCAGGAATACAGCCAATATGTTCTCAACTGTCTTCTTCTTTCAGACCTTAGAACTCATTCATGTTGTTCTTTCCCAAGGAAAAGTTTTTGATTTTGTCCTCGACAACGGCGCTAGAATGTTAGCACTCTGTAAATTTTGTCTGGTTGATAGACAAACGACAGAGGTAACTGTTTCAAACAGCTTTAGAGATGAGGCACTAGCCTGCTCAAATCAGAGAGGGATCTCTCGTTTCACTTGATATTTCTTGGAAATCGGTGGCTAGATTTTGTTTGTTTTGGGGCTTTTTAATAAATTTGTTGGCTAGGAAGGGGAGGGACACTTTGGGATATGGAGTCAAAATTATGAAAGTGAATGAAAACAATGATCGAGCAGTAGAACTCTCCAGAGGATAAAGGCTAAATGAGGCAATGAATCTGAGTTGTAAATTGAAATTTGTAGAGTGTAAGAGGAAAGGGGAAAAACAAGTAACCGCATTAGAGAATTAATAAAATGAATTTTGAATTAGCTAGGAAGAAATACACACAGTTTAAATTGCTAAGCCAAGAGCATCGTAGGATGAATTATGGGCTTTTAACTATCCAATTCAAACAGAAGACAATGTAAATGGAATTAAAGAACACAGGAAATACATACAATGAGGGAAGACAAAGCTCATATCACCACCATTAAAATCTTTTCATAGAGACTTCAAAGGCTTTTGCATATGTATTCAATTCAGTCCTAAAAAATTACAATGGAGTTTAGAACAACCAAAATTATGCCCTTGCACTTCTGCCAACCCCTAATACACTCAAAACCTCTAATACTTATACAATTCAAGTTCCTTCAGTGTGCAACCGGTTACAATAACTGAAATGAAACGTTACAGCTTCTACAATGATTACAAATGACAATTTTCCGAAGAAAAAAAAGGTTTCATGATTCCTGTAGATTCCTCTGACGCTCCATCTCCTTCCTATGCCATGTTCTCTTTGAAATGTCACTCATACTCTTTCAAATATAATTGCATTTATCCATATTCTCATTAAACATTTGGGAATAATATATTTGAAATAAAAATAATTCTCAAATATTTGCTATCCAGTAGAATTAAATTTCCATAATTTAATTTATGTTTGTGGTTCTTTAAAACCATGTCTTGTTTGGCCCAATTCACCATTTCACTATAAAAAAACATTTATTGTTACTATTTCCCCGTGAAAAACATTTACTGTGTAATGTTTTTCCAATTTATCGTTTCACTATTGAGGTGCATCTTCCCATTTAAATATTTTGCATGGAAATAAACATTAATTTCTTTAATTTGTAAAACTTAAATCTTACCTCCGTAAAACCTTTTCACATGAGGAGGAATTTCATTTATTAGAAATTCCATAATTTGTTGTTATTGTCGTGCATTAAACATATGATAAATGATGCAATTATTACATTGGGCTTGGGCTGGAGTGGTTTAATCCAAACTGTTTTTACCCCCGATATGCTCCACGTAAAAACACGTGTCCATGAAAGAAACCACAGTAGTTTTCCCTTTAACCTCCTCGCTACTTCAATCCCCCATATGTATGTGCACCCTCCATCCAACCTTTGACTTTTCCACATTATAAATTGAGATTCGTGCCCATGATTTGACGTGATTCCATAAATTAAATATTGGATTAAATATTAATATAAATATTTTAATATAAAAATATTATATTAATAATAATAAACCCTTTTTCTATTTTCTAAAGACTTTGGGCTTGTGAGGCTTAACGCATGACTTTGTGGATACGATAAGGGTACTTAATAAAAGGAATATTTTTTATTTTCGTCGAGATTATGAAAATAAGGGTAAAAATTAATGAAGTGATGAAAATAAGGGATTTAGATAAGGGTTAAGGCTAGGTATAGGTTTGGGATATTCGCCAATTTTTTTACTCATGGATGACATGACTATTTGAAAATTTTGATGGAGCTGGTGAAAAATTTCAAAATCTGAGTGGAAAAATAGCACAAGGACAAGAGGCTTTGGGAAAAAATAATACAAATTAGAAGGTGATAACAAACCCCATTATATAATTCACGGCATTAAAACATAACAACATAGCATTCAAAATAATCACAAAGAAGAGAGTACTTAAAAATTCCATTGGTTGCAACCTCGGACATTCCTTTTAGTCGTGGGGTCACCCCACTGCTAAGAGGTCACCCCTGAGTTAGGGATATGACTCCACGGGAAACATCTTACATAAATCCATCTATGGTCTCTCAAACAATGTAAGTGTTCTCTAGCCAAGTTACCAAACTCCAGCAGCAATTCCAACCTACAATCTCTCCTTCCCCATCATCTTGCACAACCCAAGGAATTGTATCCCCTTATCCACACCGTGGTCCCTTGGGCTATCCCAGTTGCCTCTTGAGGCTCCAGCACAAGCCGGCTAGGAAGCCTCAGAGAAGGAACTCTAGTTGCACTAAGGATTCTCCATGTACCCTCCAAGTTTCACACCTTGGGAAACCACTTGGAAGCAATTCTCACTTCATGGATTTAGCCTTCTTCAAGGAAACCTAATCATAATTGTGCATTGAATTCCCCAATAGAACTCACCTATAATTCCAAGGATTCACAGACAACAAGGGTTACAAAGCTTTCCTAGCTCACCCTATAGGTAACAATGATAATTTCAATGGTTAGAACGGTTCATTTTCCATTAGGAACCGGGCTTAAGTATACATGGCCCTCACTCGACACTTAGCACCCATGTAGTCAATTTTCAGCCCAGAATTCTTGTGATAGAGGAGCTCGTATTTTATGAAAAGTGCTAGTGAAAGAACAATCCCAAATGTAGAAGTGATCATCAAATCTGTTGTATTTGAAACCAATCAAAACACTCATGTTAATGTATTAATCTCCACAAATTGCCATTCACATAAACTAAAAATGATGATGTAAAGATAAATTTTGTGAGAATGTTTATATTGAACTATGTACTATTATGAAATTTTGCCTTGAGAGCAAAACACCATCTCACTCAACATTAGTAAATAAATCCAATGTGACTCATGAGACTATTGAATCCATCATATCGATAATATTAACCCATTCATCCAGAATTTCCTTTAAAAAAAAATGAACCATTATACCAATTGCATGTATGTGTCTTTAGGCATTAGATTGTTATCATGAATATACTAGCACAGAAGTAGTTGCAAAAGTTGTCATTCAACATTAGGAAACCAAGAAAGCATAAAATATTTGATAACCAATTCACTTATGTCATATTTGATGCCCAATACACGTATTTCATATTTGATGCCCAATTCATGTATCAAAGATCAAGCATATACAAGCATAAAGAGTAGTTGCAAAAGTTGCCATTTAACATTAGGAAACCAAGAAAGCATAAAATATCTGATGGCCAATTCACTTATTTCATATTTGATGCCCAATACAAGTATTTCATATTTGATGCCCAATTCATGTATCAAAGATCCAAGCAAAGATTATAATTTTGCAACTTGAGTTCAAAGAGAATATGATCAATTTAATTTATTTAGAGTGTTTGGGATTTTGTATTAGTCTTCAATGTTCAATGTATCAAGAACACTTATCATCCATGTATTCAAACTCTAATGAAACCAAAGAAAATATTATTGTTTAAAGTCAAGTGGATATATAAGATGAGGTGGGGGATAATAGATAAAACATATTATGTTTTCTCTATTATTCCTCAAATAGAAGAAGAATAATAGAAAAAACATAATATAATTTATCTATTATTCCCCGGCCCCACCCTCATATCAAATTTGCATTACTGATCCTTGGATTATACTTGATAAGATAGTAGATTTTGTGGGGAAGTATAGAATGCATACTATAACTAAAATTGGACAGCAAGGTATATAATAGATCACCAAATATCCAATAGAAAATTTCAGTAAAGAGGAAGATCATTCATCAATTTGGTATTCTACCATTGTTGCAAAGTTCCATACATCGTATCTTTGACCAAACTTCATGGCAATATATCCATTAATCAACAGACTTGTGCTATGACCCAATGAGATGTCAGAGTAGTGTTATTAGATATGAACGAAGCAAAGAATAGTGCAGGTCAAATTAGCTCGGATATGTATGTATGTAGACCGTGTTGCAGGAATAGGCGGAAATAAACCTTCAAGCATAAGTCATCAACTTTACTCAAGCAGTCAAAGACGAGATTTCATATGATGATAACATATGAAGCATTTGCGACGGGCTTGCAAACACTCGAAAGCTGATATTTAGAGTACTTGCAACAGAGATGGGATATATCACATCTTTCTTCAAAATAAATGTTTCGGATAATTGTGAAGTTTTCGCAAACTTACTGAGGAATAATGATTAAAAGGTTTGTTATATAATCACAATACCTACAAAGAACGTTATTTTCAGAATGACAAAGTTCGCTACAGCAAGATAAACGTAAAGGTGGAGTCACAAACAATGAAAATACTCAGTGCATACCTACACTTGACAAAATAATTAAAAGGTCGTTAACTTTGTTGTGGTAGAAGCTTCTACAGATAGTAAAAAAGACACCAACACCGATGACAGATTCGTAAACAATTTTGCGAGCAATCGTATGTTCATACATGGACTTTTGGAATATCAAAAGATTATTTCATATTTCATGTTCAAAGAAAGCTTTAACAAAATATCAACTATCAAAAAGATTTTCCCTACCTTATTGAAAAACTATGTAAAATGTAAAAGCGTATATGAGTTGTTTGTGACATATACATCAGAAAGTATAACATATTGTTCGTAAAACTAATTTACATGCAATCTACTTAACAGAGTTATCATATATCTTTACAACAAATTTGCATGCAATCTGCTTAAGACAGTTATCTGGCAGATATTATGTATTTTCGGGATGTGAGTAGTATTGATATTAATTAAACCTAGGTAAGCGATTATGAAAAAAAAGGGGATCTTGTATCTGTGCGAATTAGAAAGCTCCCAAATTACTGTTGATGGTGTAATGTATCGTTAACAAAATAAGACAACAAACATTTTGTAATGGAAATAACATAAGCATATAACAAATCGATATTCCAAGTTGGCAAGATATCAATAAGAGAGCATATATACATATTTATGATGTCAAATAGCACAATCATTGTACACCTATGTAGTGTAACTCAGACATACCAAATGTTATGATAAGGTTCCAGTATGTCCTTCAAACTCAGATTTTGAACAAAGATGCAACGTTAAATGATATATGCATAGATTTCATTTCCACTTATCTCAAATTAAACACCAAATTGAGAACATCCACTTATCTCAACTTAAACACCAAATTGCGAACACCATTTTCATAGTTTGAATGTCGCGCACATGTATGACAGAATCACTGCGTTGTTAAGAATTCATGCAAAGAATTCATATCAGACTTAACAATGAAGGATCAACGTTTAGCTAGATTTAAGGCTAGGATCACAAGAAAATACGAAGGTTGCACCAGCGACTTTGTAAACAGATTATTTCATTCCCTGAAAGCGATCGGGAACTAAGGTGCAGCTGATCTCAATGTTGCTTGTTGGCAGCCATGCCTACTAAATAGATCTCTGTCTGGACTGCTCTAGCATTCATTATCCATTCTGGATCGTAGTAGTATAAACGTTCTATCTTTTGGGGTTTTTTCAATTTTTCGTTTGATTTTGTTCGAAATCAATGATTGGATCTGCAAATTTGAATGATTAAATTTCTATAATCAGAATGTCCCCAGTTTTTCAGCAGGCTGAATCCATTTATACATAATTCATTTATACATTCAAAAAAACAATTTAAACAATAAAAATTAGCACCCTATCTACCTAATTGTCTTTATGAAATTGAAGTGTAGTACAAAGGTGATGGGAAGCTTCTGTTAGAAATCGTTCGTGGTCTAAGAGTCACCATTACTAGGTATAGGTGTGACTACAACAACTACATGTATTCACGCTTTATTTACTATCTCTGACACCACTTGACATTCGTAATGGACACTTTCAATGGCAGGCTAGGATTTCTTGGGAATGCAATGGTATGTTACAATAATTTAGGGCAGGTGAGTCTGTTTTAGGGCAGGTGAGTCTGTTTTAGATGGATGGTGAGTCTGTTTTAGATGGATGTTTGTTTGACCTTGTTTTCCTTTATTTGTTTATGTATTTATTTTTGAAAATCTTGGAAGGATTCTTGGAATTTTTTAACCTGTGAAGGTACAGAACGATGGCATTCATTCAACAACTTTGCACAGCAGACTTTTGAAAAAATCGGATACTATCCATCTATCAGTTTCTAGACTACCCAGCTGAAAGCTCATTTAGGATACCTAATGTTAGACAGACCTGGGTGGTCGTATTGGCTCAATTCAGAAATAGTTTATAATGCTTTCCGATTGAATTATCATTCTTGCAAGAATTTGGTCTGCATCCAACAAAGGAAGGCAGGCACCCATTTGGTAAAAGGTTGGAAAACAGAAGAAAAGGTGGATTTCCAGCGAACCATTGATACGACAAAGCCTGAAGGATTGTAGAGATTGTTGCGATCCTGATTATTAATTGGTGTATCCTGTCAAAATTCTATTGAATCATATATACACAATACTTATAGAATGAGAGCAAAGGGGAACAATAGCACTATGAGAAATACTTGGCACCCTATCAAACATGGAACCCAGCTGCTGCATTCCAGCAAACTTGGATCGAACCAGCGACGATGCGTTGGAAACGAAAACAGATTTTGTGGGACCTGTGTGGACTATTGCTGATTGCCATGACCGCCATTATTCAGATCCTCACCGCCCCGGCTTCCTTCTCATAGGGTTTTTTGATGCTGGCTAAGATTGAGATGTTAGAAGGCAATGAAGACTGTGCTTCCATATTTGTTGCTAATGTGAGGCAGATCGGTTTTTTTTATTTTTTATTTAATTTGGAAAATTATCTTTTAAAATCTCCTATACGGGAGAGAATTGAAGAATACCAAGTTCACAGTAGATCTATATTTTAGATCTATGATCCCAGACTTATATTCAATCATATCTACATTTCAAATTTATTTCCTAAATTGGTTTTTTTTTAAGCTAATTGGGAAGGCTCTTAGGATATAAGGGTTAGAACCAATCGTCCTCTCCGATACCATATGTTAGAAACCAAATTCAAATAAATCTATATACAAAGCTAAACACCACCATTTACAACCACATTCACTAGTATAATTAAATATACATGACTTATGATTACAATCCTTGATCTGCATGTGGCAAAGAGTGTAGAGTGTGGAGGACAACTCTCCTCCCGATCAACTCTTTCCGTGAGCCCTCAATCCATTACTATGCCAATTCTTATATAGAATCTATCCATGGTAAAGAACCTAATCCTAGGATCCATTATTGAATTATTCATTACATTTTAGGGTTTCTCCATAAATTACACTTACTTATTTTACCTTCTTTTTTTTTTTTTCAAATATTTATTTTTAAGTACTTATTATGATCTTTTTGGAAAATTATTATACTTCTTTATTATTATTATTATTGATTTAATAATAATATGGAGCATGATAGTACCTAAGATAAGTGTAATTAGTTATATTGTTTTAAGGCCTATTAAAGGCACGCATACTACATTGATTGGTCCAAGTTGTAAAGCCTAGTCATAAGCAGGTAGTATTCCCCATGTTAGTTGTAAGACCTATTATTTAGGCATGCATGTTGTAGTGCAATGGGGCATGTAACCAAGTGATTTCATTCCCTCTCATAGGAAAAAAGGTTGTGGCATCAAGTTGTGAAATTAACCATTTGGTAGGTATGGAGATGGTAGGTGTACTTGTATGCTAACTTGATGTTGAATTAGAAAAGATGAATCTTCGATTGGATGGGGGAGAGAAAATTAATCTTAGAGTGTTTAGTTGTTGGGAGCAAGTTATGATTAAATGAGACTCTTAACATGTTGATGAACCACATAGGTGAAAAGGTTTCAAAGAGAATTGGCATTTACAGTGGCTGACAACCCATGTATCCGGGTACATGGATTTCTTTGTATGTGGACATCAACAATGAGTTTTTGCAATTAGAAAAGGATGAAGCCCAATAATGAGGAAATCCAAAAGACAATGGCATAGGAAGATGAAGACATGATTAATTTGGAGACGCAGATGAAGATATGACCCAAAGGAAGACCCAAATTAAAAAAATGGACTAGACCAACCACAAGAAAATACAAGTTTTTATACTGAGGGGGATCATTATTAATGTCAACATTGTTACCTCTAATAAACATTAAGGGGGATGTTCAAGAATAATGGTGATTGGAGGATATTTTTGGAAGCTACAATGTCAACAATGTTATCACACAATCTTGCACCCTAGTGGAAATCCCTCACAAAGGTACAAAGATGAGTGTAGCACGAGAGTGTTTCCATTGTCATCTAGACAACCACTTCCCTATTTTTAGTGAAGGATGAATCCAATATAAGGAAGGATTCCCTAGAAGAACCAACAGTTTCAAAGGCAAGACAAGTCAAGTCTAGAGTTTTCTACCTTACTACCTAAGTTACCGCCAACTTACTACAATATGTTGAATTGTGAATTAAGGTGGTTACTCAAAGTAAATTTCAAATTTAAGTTATTCACTTTTAGGTTTGTTTTATAGAGTTATGATTAGATGATTTTCCAATGAAAATTACTTCCAAAACAAACCAGATCTGAAAATTATTCAAGGTTGTAATAAACGTGCATGAAAGATAAATAAATTGCAACAGTAAACAATTTATAATAGTAGTATGTTTCATCCACTTAAACAAATTTATTATTATGAGTGATTTCTAAGGATAAACCTAAGTAAATCTAGGGTTAATGCAACTTGTGAAATATAAATTTTAAGAGCACATAGCAACCAATTATGTCAATTTGTTCCACTCCAAAATTGCAGAAATATAAATATGCAAGGCTAAATTTACAAGATATATGATTTTCCAAGACAAATACATGCAAAAATGCCAAGACGTCTAGGGTTTTATATCATTGGAAATTTAATGCAAGCTATAAAAACCCGTATTTACCCTAGAACAAAAAGTTTGAAAATTGATTTTGAATTTTATGATTGATTACTGACAAGAATAGATTAGTGCCTACTCATTTGTTTGGGCATATGGGGTGAACTAAAGCTCCTCTTGAGAAAATGTAAGTGAACCTAGGGTGATAGTTAGGATTGTTCACTACAAACATTAGCAAATCTTCCTAATGCCTTACAAGTTTCAAGATGATTCAAGGGGAAGATTCTCCACTATAAATCCTTCAATGACTTTGAAAAAGGGACCTATCAAGAAGAGAAGAAGAGAGTGCACAACCAACAATGGAGAAGCACAACCACACTGGGGACAATTCACAAATAAAAACCACAAATATTCAAGGCAGCCACTTACTCATCATATCGATTAACTAAAACCATTGATCCAAGAACATCCATCAATTTTCAAAGCATCCACAAGACATATTCCAAGGGAACGCTCTACCTAGCCATCCATAGCAATATCCACAAGAGTAGACAAGATTTTTCTTCACAAGTTATGCCAATGGATCACAATGAGAGGTGCTTCATTTTTATAGACAAGAGATTTAACATCTCTCTCAATATAAAAATAATATTCCCATAGGTCTAGCCTAGAAAAATACAAGAAAAATACATGTGTTGTTGAACATTGCCATCCACAATGTAACGATGTTTAAGTCAATATAAAATTAAAATATGTCACATGTACATAAAACCCTCCAAGAGAGGAGACAATCCAAGTAAAGTAAGGTCAAATATGGTCAAGATACTTCAACATCCCTCAAAGGTGGAAGTAAATACCCTTAAATCGTGTTAATTTAGTCATCCAATGAAGCAATGTCCAAGAAGTGTCAATGTCTAGCCTGAAATGCATGAATAAATCCCCATGTATGGTATGTGTGAGGGATAAAGGTGGACGACTCACTCCAAAAGAACTCAGCAAGGTGTGAAAAGGAATCAAATGCACAACATTCCCCTCAAAGGGTGCAACATTCCTCTCAAAAGGTGGAAGGACCTCCTAAAAGGCCCCATCGTCCTCCTCCAAAGGTGCAAACAGCTAGTAGATGTGTCCTCCAAAGGGGTCGTACCTCTCCTAAAGTTTAAAATAGCTCAAAAGATGATGAAATAGTATGGCGCTCAAGGATCCTCCTCGTGGCACGTCAAGAGGATGCCCATGCATACAAAAGTATCCCAAAGGTGCCTCAAATGATATGACCAATGCCTCGATACATGTATTGCCTGGAGAACTGTGAAGTTGCCTAAGAAAATGTGAAATTCCATGAGCAACTATATAATCATCTCCAAGAGTCCCAATCCAAAGTGTGTCAAATACATAAGAGGGGGTTCATGCTTAGGCATAATATAAGTATGTTTCTATATTCATGATAACCTTTACAACATGAGAAACACTTTTACATAGAAAGAGTGAGTGAAACTAGAGACTCCCCTAGATCATATGTTCCAATAGATCCATTTCAAGACCCCTGCATAGCTACCCAGGTCATAAATGGCCAACATGGTGCCAACTTAATGTCACCTAGGCGTAGTCAAACAAGGCCATTAGAGCAAGGACTATCTTGAAAATGGGTACTAGAAGGACGGACCATGACCAACTACAAAGGTTTGGAGATACCAACTTGGCCAAACACTTCACATATATAATCTAAGCATGGCCCAATACAATACATGAATACAACAATGGTCACACTTTTGGCTCATATGTTGATTTGTGATCAAAATCACAAGTGAAAAAACATCCTCTAGTTACCCCTACATGTCAAGTAGTAACAAACAACACTATAGATTAAAAGACTTCAAAAGTTGCTTAAGAAGACTCTTCTAGATTATTACCCATCGATTACCTACAAGGTATAGGACGTAGGCATGCTCTATCTAAAACACTTTAGAGTGTTGTTGTAGAATTATATAAACACAGTGTGTTACCCCTCATATTGACATGAGTGGTAAATGGTCTTTTACAAATTGATGGGATGATCCTAGCCTTCCAAAAGTTGAGATATTGGTGGAGGTTTCTTCAATGGTACATATTTGTCTTCACCATTTTTGTCACATGGTCATGTTCAAGTCATTTTCACTTTATGTTCATGTCCTCTAGCATGGTGGTGTAATTACCTAGTTTGTCTGATTTCATTCATATTTCATCACATCTCACCATTTCCCCTAGGTAACTCATTTATCTTAACACGTATTCATTTTGTGCCTAGGTGAAACCCACTTCACCCTTAAGTTTCACCACATTTCATCACTTTTCCTAGGTAATTTGTGTATCGCATCACATCTCTACATTTTCCCTAGGAAAAATCCACATTAACACCTAAATTCCACTTCATTCCAAGGATAACACCTAAATTCCACTTCATTCCATATCCTAGGAGGTGTTTGACATAATTTGCTTAAAAATTGTATGTCTTACCTTATAATAACCCCTCAATTCTTATATTTTCACTTTTTCCAATGTGAACACACCTAAATGGTTTAGGATATTTTAATTAAAATTTAAAATCCCAAACCTTAGGTTGAGTGCCTGAGTATTGGTCTATTATCACTTTATTGTTATATTTCTTCATTGAGACCTTTTCCCTAAGTTTCACTTTCTAATTGGTCACTAAGAGTTGTAACTTAAAGTCCATGTGGTACACATTAGACTAGGCACTCCCCCTTTTGGCATGTATTGAGGTGACACACTCAAAAAAACTAATTTTCCCTAGTGTCAAAATATCCTTGTTCACACATGATAACCTTTTCATGTCACATATTTATCCTTTTGACCCAAGTTTTGAGGATTTATTTGCTCTTCATGTTTGACTAGGAGCTTCTTTTCTGTGTGCACTAGGTTCTTAGCCTTCCACATCATCATTCAAACCTTGTCACATGCAACCCTATGATACTATATGGTGTGCCCCACTATGAGGAGTTATTCGACCTTGTTCACATTGAAGTGACTTGTAACTTGTACCCATTGCACGTTTTTCAAGGGCACACATGCTAAAGGAGATATTTTGTTGGTTTCTTAGTCAAAAAAGATTCTGAAGGAGTTAGCTAGTGAAGGCACTTGGCATTTTCATGCATATCTAGAAGAGCACCCTCATCCTTGGATCTTTACACATGAAAAACCACTCAAATTCACCCCACTCATTTGACCAAGCAATATTATTGTTTGAAAGTGGTTATTTTTTAGAGAGTTCCCTCATGAAGAAGCTTGTACATGGAATCCATGCATGCATTTGGGGAAAGCACTTAACCTCATTTGACTTGACAGTTATATTATTTTAATGGGGTAGTGATTTCTTGGAGAGTGCCTTGCACATGAGGAGGACAAATGACATCCATATTTTTCCTTTCCATTAAGATAAAGATGGAAGGTGGCATATGGCACTAAAATAATATAGAATAGTGTATCCAGGCATTTTTTTATTGGCTCATGATCAAATTCCCCACCCCCCCCCGCTCTGTGTTAGTTATATTTTCTTAGGAAAATATTATTTTATTGGAGAGAAGAGTTGAGCTAAAACCTATTCATTTTGGACTAGGGAGTTGATTGAATGGAAGAAACTTGTGAACAAATCACTCCAAGCATTGGATTAAGGTAACTTTGTTGTTTAAGTTATGGTTTATATTGTTTTTACAATCTTATATGTGTGTAATATGTTCTAGTATGTATTTGGTAGCATTTGATTATAGGTTTTATTGTCAAAGCCAAGTTGTAGGAGCACTTTGTTTCTAAGGAGAGGATTCAAGCCATGGACCTCCTATTGAAGAGTGAAAGATTGCACCTAGCCTTGGAGGAAAGGAATCTAAAGCCTAAACATCCTTGTCAATGAAGCTTGGCTTGCCCTTATAAATCGACTTAGTACTGGAGCTCCTATTATGAGTCCTTGTCCATCTATCTTGTGATCTATTTTTTGTCAAGTTAGGAGAAGTTGTAGAGAATGCCTCATTGTCTATCTATATCCCCTGACCATTAGATTTCCTCCTATATTACATCCATGACTCCATAGCCCAAGCAATAAGGGTGTTGGATCTCTTTCATCTATCACCCCCAACTCTTTTTAAACTTTTCCATTCCATTTTTTTCACAAATTTGCTAAGATCCTTTACTCCCACTCCATACTACAAAAAGTGAGTGAAGTGACTATAGGGAAGCCTCCCTTGACTTAGGTTTACCCTTCGTCTAAATTGTGAAGGAGTGATGGTGATGTAACAATGGTCATCCTCCTAGTTTCACATGTCTATGTCTAAGTGTTAGGACTTTTCACCTTTGGATGTGAGATCGTGTATCAACACAATGTAATACAATTCCTTGAGCATGGTTGTGGCCTATGTGGCCTTGAGTGGTTTCAGTGGTTAATCTCAGTGTGTCATCAATTATATGTGTCTTGTGTTTCTCATTAGCTTAAAGGAGAGTTCCACCAAGTGCTAGGTGGTTCATTGAATCCATGCAAGTTGTCATCTAACTAGGATGTGTTGATCTAGGAAAGTAATCTTTAAAAACTCATGGGAAATTGTTATAATGGTGGACTTAGATTTACTTACCCTACATATTGTGTTTATAAAATATTAATTATTCCCTCTTCCCAAGGCCATCTAAGAAAGATCATGAATTTTACCAGGTTGACCCTAAATCAATCATTTTAATTTCTACAGACATCACATTACAACTACTAGTAATATCTAAAAACTCGGGTAACCTAAATGAAATGGTAAAGAGACTCTTATATGAAAGTGTGGTAACTATTAGTAATATCTAAACTCGGCTAACCTAAATGAAATGGTAAAGAAAGTGTGAAATATAAAAGTGTAGTGATTACTAGTAATATCTAAACACACATCTAACCTAAATAAAATGATAAAGAGAATGTGAAATATGAAAGTGTAGTTACTGATATGATGTTAATTAATTATCGTTAACCAAGTGATCTCATATAATGATGACCCAAGTAAGTAAAAATATAGAATGATGACCTATTCCAAAATATTTTCAATAATCACTCGCAATTAGTTTCAAAATATAACATAGTAGGTGATTTCGTACCATATAAGTAATTGCCTCAAATATCCTTTATTTAAGGTAGTTTTAACTACTTGAAAAGAACATAGCGTGGAGTTTTTATTTTTAAGTCGGTGTTTTTTAAGCAGTAAATCATTATGTTGTGATCGGTTCAGTGGTTGAGCACTGAGAGGTTTTATCGACATGAAGGGGCCCAAAGTGCATGGATTCCTGGGGATGATATTTAGATGGCCTATAAGAAGCATAAGGTTAGAGGCGGAGGGCCCGAGAACAAAAGAACCGAGAAGGCACCTCTGAGGAACGGTTAGTTGATCAAACAGGAACCAGAAAGGACTTCGAAGAATTTGTGAGGGCTTTGAAAGAGAATTTCTCGGTGGACGAGATACGTGAGATCCTTCGTGAGAATGGCCAGGCTGCATTTGGTTCAGACGAGTATGTGATTAATAGATGCGTTGATCAGATGATATATGGGCCAACGGAGGCATGTCTTACGTGTGGTGGAAGTCTGGCGTTAGTTGGATTGAGTTACTTTTGCATAGGCTTCATTCAGAATGGAGCAAGTGCACTTTTAGTATTAGAGATATTTCTTGAACCCATGCAAATTTGAAAATTACCAGTGGGGTCAAAAATGAATTTATTGAAGAGTGGTAAAGAAATTATGAAGCCTCCACCAAGCGAGCCAAGTGATATTTATCTGCGAGGAACAGTGACCGGTTTGGCGTGTAGTTGCAAGGGAACTCTGCAAGAGTTTTAGGTGGGCTACCAACGGTTTTCAGTCCATTGTCATGTTCCTTATTCTTTGTTTTTTCTTGTTCCCTATGGTAATGGTAATGCATTCAGCATACATGAAAAATGGGCTAGAGATACCCGTATCTAGTGAAACAAACCATTTACGTCAAGTGAAAATTGTCTCTTCAAACAACGCAGGGAAGTGGGTTTAGGTCAATGCCAAATAGTTTCGAGATATTTTAAAACGTAGAGTTGTCCGTCTAAAATGAGAGCAGACAAGGAAAAAATTGGCCCTTTGTAATAAATTTTCAAACAAGCCTCTTTTGCAAGGGTGTAGCAACAACAGGACTAAAAGCATCAGTGATTATGCCTTGTACAGTCCCACATCCACACCTCTCACCTGGTCACCTGACTTGTATGTGCAAGAGTTACTAAATGCCAAGAGGAGATTGGAGGTTTTGGAAGTCAAGGAGCAGGGGAGAGACCTTAAAATCCATCTATTGATAGTAGGCTTAATAGAAAGCAATAAAGTTTTAAAAGATCAAGTGGCATTGTTGCAAGAAGCTCTTTTGGTAGGAAACGTTGAATGGCAAGGCAGGAAGGATGCTTGGCAAATTAGGAAAGAATCTGTTGTGGAAATTAGAGATGTGTTGAGCTCTAAAACATCCAAAGATGAAGGGAAAGCAGTGGAACAAGTAGACACCCAAGGAGTGAAATCAAGGGATGAAGAGAAATGAGGTTTTATAAAAAATTCCAAAACTTGGGCACAAGTTATTAGCAATTCTGTTCATATGGAAAAAGAAGCAAACAACTAGTGAGACAGCATGCAAGATAGAGAAATCAAAGAAAGACAAGGCAAAGCAGCAAACATAATTACCAAAGGTGTGAGAGATTATGGAAAAAATGAATGTACTCTTGATCTTGCAAGTGACTTTTTGAAGGACAAGTTGCTTTGGCAAGGTCGAATTTGTCAAGCATGGAGGGTGGGTAAGCCCAGTGACGAGAGAACTAGGCCCATAAAATTCATCATGTCAAGCACACGTGACAAGAAATTTCTCCTAGGAAAGAAGAAACTCTTGAGGGGCTCTAGCTTTTTTCTAGATGAAGATTTAACTATTAGACGGCAAGAGGAAAGAAGGGAAGAGATGTCAAAGGTTAACGCAGCAAGGGATGAGGGAAAAAGGGCATGGTTGTTCAAAGGAAAATTTGGTATTGTTTTTTTTTGCCCTCATTCTAAAATAGGACAAAAAGGTGGTAGACAAGAAGCGACATCAAATTCGTTAGTAGAAAACTATGCAACAAAGCCAGTATGGGAAAATAGGGGTGAAGACTCAACTTTGAGTCTTGTAGGCCAAAACAAATAGCAATCAGGTTCCACCCAAGTTTCCTTAAGACTAGTTTGTTGGAACTGCAGAGGTTATCCTTGGAAGCAGGGACCTGGGTTATGGCCTATCGCAGAAGATAGAGACATAATTTGTCTCTTGGAAACACATGACCATGAAGGGTGCAAGACACCTCTGTTTGAAGGGTATTTGAAGATGGTAGTGTGGAACAAGGCAGCTGAAAATGCTAAAGGACACGGGGGTATCATGGTCTTAGTGAGGAAAAAAAAAGGTCGTCTCATTCAGTTAGAAAGAGAAGACTCGAATAAACAATTCATTTGATTTAAAATCTCATAAAATGGAAACATAATCAGAATTGCAGCATGTTATTTTGCTCCACAAGTTTCAAAAACTTACAAAAGTAGGGTGATTGACCATAAAGACCCCTTTGCATCCTTAAAAAATGATATTGCAGCGTACTCTCAACTAAGTGAATTCCTTATAGTGTGTGATTTTGATGCTAGGATTGCAAGTGAACAAGCTAGTATTCTTCGTTGTAATGAAGACTACAATCCCATTTGGATTACAGAAGAAAGAAAACATCAATGAACAAGAGTTTCAGAGGACAACAAAAGTTGCAATCCTTTTGGGGAGGAACTGCTTACCCTATGTGGGGAATTTGACTTAGTCATTTGTAATGGGTTGGCTAGATGAGTGAATTCTCGTAATTTCACCTGCAATACCTACAATGGCGCAAGTGTAGTGGATTATGCAATTTTCTCGCATGGCTTGTGTGAGAAAATGGAGGAAGTTTCAATTGGTGAACTGTGGGAGTTTAAATATGATCATAGAGTTATCTATTTAAGTTCCATTTGGACAAAACAGCGGCAACATGGGACGAAAAATCAATGCATTAAGCAACCTCCTTCAAAGGGCAGAATTCTTTTGACTCAAAAAAATGTAATACCTTCAAGATAGTGCTAGAGAGGTTGTTTAACAAGGAGGAAATTTCATCCCAGGGCCTCCATAGCCATGAGCTAACAAATTTAATTCAAAGCGCACTTGCGGAATGAAAAAGAGCAAAAAATAGGAAATCTTAAACAAATTGCTTTATGTTTAATGCTTGGTTTGATGAGGAATGAAAAACAGCAAGGAAAATTTTAAAGATTCAAGCAAGAAAGAAATAAACTTAAAAGCCTACAATCATATTTTAAGAACTAAAAAAGTTGATTTCATGATCTCAATGAGGGAGGAACTAATCTTCCTAGGAAAAAATAACCCCAAATTATTTTGGAAGGAACTTCAAACGAGAAAGAAACAAACTAGAAATAATATCACAGCTTATCAATGGTTCGATTATGTAAAGCAACTTTATGAGCAAGATCCTAAGGTTGATCGTCCCCCCACCACCACCCTCCCTTGGTCAACACTACTACTAATCTCTTCACCTTGCAAGAGATTGAGGTGGGAATTAAAAAGTTGGGTGTTGGAAAAGAAAAAGATTTAGTTGAACTTCAAGCAGAATATCTAAAGTGGCGTTTGAAAACTCTTGCACCTTACATTATGAAAAATTTCAACAACATCATTTAGCAAGGATTCCCTACAGATTGGACAATGAGCCTAGCAATACTGCTTTTCAAGAGTGGTGATGTCAATAATCCCTCCAATTATAGGACCATAATGATAAACCCCTTGTTTTCAAAGTTATTCAGAAGTATGCTAGAAAATAGAATTAGCAAGTGGGCGGAAGAAGGAGATAAGTGTGCTAAAGGGAAAGCAGGTTTCAGACCCAAACATTCCACGATTGATCATGGTATAACTCTAAGGCACATCATTGAAAAAGTGTGGGAGAAAAAAAAGGAAGCCTTTTGTTGCTTTGTCGATTTCAAAAAATATTTTGACACGGTCCCTAGAGATAAGCTTTGGCATAGAATGGAAGAACTTGGGGTTCCTATGCATCTTAGAGCAGCTATCCATAGGCTATATGAGGAGCTTAAAGTCAAAATCATAATGTCAGCTTGTATCTCCAAAAGTTTTAGGAGTGATATTGGGGTCAAGCAAGGGTTCACATTGTCCCTTACCCTTTTTGGTTTATATATGGACAAACTTGAAGAGTGGTTAAACTTACAGGACATTGACGGCGCTCTTTTGGGCGATTTTTTGATAAGGCTTCTTTTGTATGCAGATGACCTTATTTTGATTTCTAAATCTTCTCTTGGGTTTCAATAACACTTAATTTCCCTTGAGACCTTTTGTAGAAAAGTGGGGATGCAATTCAATACTAGCAAGACGAAAGTGGTAATTTTCTCTAGCAAAAGAAAACATAATCAACATAAGTTCTACTTTGAAGGTAGCACTCTTGAAGAAGTGGCAAATTACAAATACCTCAGAATTGACTTCAACAAAAATCTAAGTTGGGAAGGTTGCAGAAAGAAAATAAATTTGGGAGGTTGGAAAGCGTTCTATGCTTTCCAAAATAGGTGCAGAGAGACAGAGCTATGGGATTGGAAGACTACACAAACTCTCTTTGGGGTTTTAGTGATCACAGTGGTTCTCTATGGTTGTGAAGTGTGAGCCAGTAGTACATTTGGCTTACAGTGGAAGCAAATTGAGAAGATTCAAAAACGCTTGATTACAAACAAGTTTAAAATTAAAATTTCAGTCCCTTATGATATCATGCTTAGTGAAGTGGGGGATGTTCCTATTGAAGCAATTGCTATGGTGCGACTCATAAGATATCTAAAAAAAATTGAGCAAATGGAAGACGATTTTTGGCCTAAGGTCATCTTCAATGACATATTGTGCAAAAGAAAGAAGACGTGGATGTGGAAAAATAGTAAATGGCTTAGTAAATGGGATATTTACTTGAACAGGTGCCCTACGAACAGTAAAGAGATAAAGGATTTTGTTATCGATAGATTCCACAAGCGAACTTGGGATAAAGGGTTAGGGAGAAAAAAAGAGTATTATATTAAAGAGTTTAACCCCACTTACAATCATCATCAAAAAGCATACATAGGGGCCAATATATCTTGGAGAGCCAAAATTCTTATTTCTCAATTAAGAACCAATTCCCATCAAATCCGTTGTGAAACCGGGCACTGGAAAAGACCAAAGGAAGCTTGGGAAGAAAGGGTGTGTATGTTTTGCACCTCTGGAAAGGTGGAAACATAAAAGCATTTCATTTTAGAGTGTGAAGCCTTCAAAGACATTAGGGATAGATATGAAAGTATCTTGGCAACTATCTCTTGGGATAATTTATTTAGCGAGAGGACAATGGAGAAGTTGGGGGCGCTCATCATCAAGTTGAACATGAAAAGGGTTGAAATGCATAAATCAGTGTATGAGAGGGTTAGTCCCATAGGCTACTGTTAGCCTCATGGACGCTAAAATAATTTATTCTTCTTCTTCTTCTTCTCCAACATATCAGTCCTTAGGTCAAATGTCACGCCTTGAGTATGTTTTTACGAAGGAGATTTAGGAACTTGGAGTCCAGGTTTCTAATGGAATCAAAGAGGGCATAACAAGCATAGAAGCATCAAAAACTAACTTTGAACATGGAGCTTCATATAAATTGGTCGAAGCCACTGACAAGATTATTCCAGTTGTGAAAGAAACATAGCTTCGTCATCGCATTAAGAAGGAAAAGCTCATCACATTGAGGGATATAATATGGTCGTTGAATTTCCAGGTGGAAAGGGTATTCCTTGGGAAAAGTGCGCTCCTGAAGACAAGGATACTAAATGTCTAGTGGCAGAGGTGTAGGTGTGTCTGTGAGATACATGTAAACTTTTAGTTGTTGGTTGTAGTGTATGTTGTATGGAAAGAGAGGAGTTTACAAGGACACAGTTGAAAGAAAGAGGAGGATTCATTATGGAAAAAGATGGTATCCTATTCAATTGTGTGTTTTCAAGTCTGATCAAGTTTTTGTCTTAAAGAGTATTGGGTTATGCAAAATATTGTGAAGCCCAAAGAGAAAAATTCTCATGTACAGGTTGCAAACTTTGAACCAAGATGGCTTACAAATCAACAATAGAGACAACACTCGTGGTAGAGGGAACCAAATTGTATTGTGCTTTTAGCATGGAAGTCATGCTCTCCAGGGATGATTTTAAGGATGGAAATTTATTTTAAAATGTAGAAACCTTGG
>ML803156.1:203456-236133 GCA_009831015.1 Picea engelmannii
ATGCCAACTATAAATGTTTGGCGATATTTTTGTAAAAATATTCAAATTTCTAAGGATTTTATATAGTTTTTATAAAATTTTGGTGATTTTTAAGGTAAAATAATTTTATCCTATAGAATTTGGGTGAATCATTTTTAAAATAGAGAATCTCATTTTTGGAAAAACAATGGAAAATTAGCCCATGAGTGAAATTTAGCCCCTACCGAATTCTATTATTATATTTGGCACACCAAGAAGATGAAGCATAAACACCAGTTTATAATTAATTCATTTTTTTTGGTCAAATGTCATAATATCATAATAGCTTTACATAAAGGTCTCGACCCTTGAGAGAAAAAATCGTATTGTATGTGAACATTGGGTTACGATATTGGTCATGTCCTTGGTCGATACCTCAGTTATTTCAAATCCAGAGGGGGTAGGGTTGTTGTAGGAAAATCTCCCTGCGGACAGGTAGATCGCCTCTAAGAGCTTGACCCTAACTCTAAGACAGAAAATGCTTAACATGGACACTGACTTCCTTTCAAATCTATACAAACTAACACATGAGAAGGAAGGAGAACAGAAGTACCTCTTTATTGACGTTTGTCCCTGCACGCTCCGAGTTGAGCTTCAATCCTTTGCTCCTTGTTGAGTCCTGTAGGCAAACAAGATACGAATGCTTCCTACTCTATTGATATTAGCTTGAAAATAGATCTATCTATCAATGATAAGTTCATGTAACATTATACACAAACTAGAAATAAATAGGCCAAGCGTGTCATATTAATGAGAATAACGACAGCAGTACTTACAATCATAGATGTGAATGTGACAGCTTCGTCGGGTCCTCTTCATCTAACCCTTGCCTGAAAGGTCCACAACCTGGATAACAGCAGCTTCACTGATCACTCTCCTTTGGCTGACTGTGTGTTTCCTATGAGATCATAGGTTTCATGCTAGAAATTCTTCCCCCCTTTCCACCATCATAGAGCCTACTTATATAGGTTAAGAGGAGCTTAACCTCTTGAGTTATCTTTAGAACAAGTTGGGGAACTTCCTCCTCAGATCAGGGATCTCCCGATGAAACCAAGAATTCGAATGCAACTACCTCCTAATCTTGAAAGATCCTCCTCTTATTCTCCTCAACAGGCCAACTACTACCTCAGATTAGGCAGTGCTCCTGCAAAAGGGGTATCAGAGCGTTGTAGCACTCCCTGAGAAGGTTAAGGGAAGCGCCAGCGCTCCAAAAGTGAGTAGCACTCCTGTAAAAGGGCAGGAGAGCGTTATAATGCTCCCTGAAGCCTTGTAGGGGGGTGTCAGCACTCCTAAGGCTGATATAGGGGAGCGCTCACCCTCAAAACCATTGTTTCAGAGCTCTTTTCAGGTGTCAAGAGTCCCTTAACTTCAGTTAACCAGTTCTCCTTCTCCAAACCCAGTGTATGAGATGTTTTAAGTGCCTCCTTAGTGTCGTCATTATGGCAGTATGCTTGAATGATGTTTTCAACACTTGTGAACAACTTGTGACACTTGCGAAAGTTGTAAGGAAGATGCGACACTTACAATAATTGAGAGGAATATGCGACACTTATCCAGTTGAGTAAATTTGACGTGTAACAGAATGCCCCCCAAAGCATGAAGTTAGAAGATGTGAACTGATAACTGAAATGATTTGTAGACATTCAAGCAAGGGTATAGACTCGTAGAACCTGACGGAAGCTGCACACAAACATCCAACAAATATCATGACATGTTTCAAAACCCAAGGCAGGCATACCTATGCTTGGGTGATCAAGGCTTGCAAGATATGGCCGCCATAAAATACACTGCAGATCCATAATTGTATTGATGAAAAAGGTATATCCACCGAAGATACAATGTGGATCTATACTATGATGACTCGGACTGCTCGTAGTCACGAAGAATACACAGTGGATCTACGAGAAGACAAGACATAGCCATGACCAATACAAAGTGGATCTATGTGACAATGTATGTGTTCTTTGTCCAATAGAAACTCCTTCGCAGCCTGGGCAAAGCATATATCAAAGTGGTTACTCAACCCAGGGTCTTCTCGCCAATCCCAACGTGGTACGATCCTAACCATGTGAATAAATTTCTTGATGTCGAACATGGCGGAAACCACTTGATTACCGGTCAATAGTGAAAATCGTTAACAAGTGCGAGGGAGATCACCATTAATGTCAATGATTCCCAAGGTACCCTAGTACATTCCATCGAATGTGAATAGATGAGTTGAGGTTGAACATCCATGGAATCATCCGATCAGAGGTCAATGATGTAAACCTACTATTGAATGTGAGGAGGCCTGCCATTGAGGCATGCAGGTCCCAAAGTACTAACTGGTTTCTAAGTTTGATTCTCGGATGATGTGTTGAATTCGATAGGAATAGACTCGTCGAGGGAGGGCCTTGATGTATCCCCCATCAACGACACGAAACAAACATAGAGATGTAATTGGTGGATCAAATGGACATGGACTGACACAGGTTTTGAGGCAAGATATTTTGGGATGGCTGACTCTAGAGGTGGATACTTCCCTTGAACACTGAGGCACAACAACAAAACATGACGTGGGCCAACACTTATGCAGTGGATGCGGTGACTTGCGTCGGGTGACCCAAAGGAGTTAAAGGAAATCAAAGAATTGGCTCAGTGTAGAGGTTTAACGGATTATGATATATGCAAATGACAAAGTGTCGTGTTCAAGGGCAACTCTAAGAAGTGATGGATGATGTTCTCAAGAGACTGTTTGGCTTGCTCCTTTCAATTTTTTCCCCCATCCAGATAGATGAGTACCTCTTTTTGATTTAATGAGCTCGAGGAGGATAACACATGCTCGATATAACTCACCTTCGATAAGTTCCTCTTCCTTTGTTTAACGAACCGGAAGAAGTAAGGGTTCGGTCCCATATGGGCCTGTCGATGTGTGCTTTAACGATTCCAAAGACAGAAAACTCGAAGGTTTTTTGGGATTATAGAGTTTGGAAAAACACTTAAAAGAGAACTCTCTCAGTTCCTTTTTCGTACATTAGTCTAACGAGACCGAGAAAGGGTTAAACTATGGCTCGAAAGACGCCCTTTCTGACCTTTTAACGAGTGTGAAAGGAAGCAAGGTCACTCGAAAATCTTTTCATATTTAGAGAGTCTGAAAAGGGTTTAAAGTAGACTCTAGGGGGGTTCATTTTTCATATATTCGTATCCGTATGGGTCCGAAAAAGAGATAAAAGTTTACCCGGTTACGTTCTCATATTATCGAGCTCAAGAACGAACTAAGACTATGCTCATAAGTGTGACAAGGTAGGTAATCCATCAGAACTGTCGGGAAACCTGTGATGCCAAAACTACAAACCAGGGTTTAGTAAAGCCATTATGTCATTAGAGAAACCCAAAAATGACTATACCTCATAAAAAATGAAAATTTATAAATAACAATTGATTGAAATTTCATTTACCATTTCATTTTGCACAAGGATTTTGGAGTAGTGGAGAATCTCATTTTGAAGTGGATCTTGTTTTGCTCGCTACTGGAGCTACAGTTCACCATTTTTCTTGTCATTTGGACCAGGTAGGTGTCCATCTCTTTCTCTTTAAAACACATGGTTTCACATTCATTTTAATAGCATGATTCATTTTAAAATATGAAGCCCTAAGTTGCCCCAATTAGAACCAAATCGGCCTCTTTGAAAATCAATGGAAAAACGGGATTCTTTGTGAAAAAACGTTCTAGGAAAGGATGGCTAAGATGCCAACACCCTAGAAGTCAATTAGATAGGTCATTTTTTAGCAAGGAATCCATGAGAAAATCCCCACACATGCCCATGCAGCCATAAAATCGTTTTGATCTTTTTAAACATTTTTATCATTGTTTGATGAATGTTAAATGCTTAATAGAGGGCGTGGTGGTTACTTTTAGATGATGTGGGCATCTTATTTCATGTTTTAAATTGCTTTTGAAAATTGCCGAAATTGCCAAAACGTGGAAATAATGAGTTTCTTTATTTCTTTTTGTTTTGTAGGTAACTTTGGCAACCATGATTGAATGGAAGGAAAGAGAACATGAGATGGATGACTTAGCTGCCTTGCGGATTCCTCGCACACGGGCCGCCTTGCGAGCTTGTGGTTTGCTCAAATTCTTCAAGTTACAAAAGATGAAGAAAGAGATTTTATTGCTTGAGCATATGATTGGCCTTTGGGATGTTGCAGAGAAAGGGTTCCGAATTGGCACACAGCTTTTAACCATTGAGTTAGAAGACGTGTATTTTTTGACTGGTCTCTCGAAAAGAGGGGTCCCCATATTGTTCTTCGGGCAGAGGGCACTACCTGAACAAGTGGACATGTATCTAGCACGCCACTGCATCCCAGGAGAAAGACTGGTAAGGGGTAGAATCTCTATCAAGGATATTCGAGAGCTGCCCCTCCAGTCTATATTGTTTTCTATCACGAGCATGGCAGGAAATACTAGCATGCATTTGGCGTCAAGATCACAGGTGGCTTACAGTGTTCAGTGTTTGGAACCAACATTGTTCAACTGGAGTGCAGGGTTCCTTCGAAATGTGAAGGAACAGATTTCACGGTGCAGGACTGGACCGAAGCAGTTTGGCTATGGCTCATTTTTGGTCTCATTTTTTCTAGAGCGTATCCCTTAGATGCAGCCTCAGATAGCACTGGCGGTGTGACCATTGGATGAACCTAGGATGGAGAGGTGGACCATTCTGTCTCCAAGGCTAGTATCGGAGTCATAGTTTCATTTCACTGGCGATTTCTTTGCCTGGCTGAGACGGCAGTATCTCTGGATAGAGGACTTCCCTTATGCTGAGGTAGATTTCCGCGGGAGCATGGATTTGATTTTTCCCACGGGGGAAGACTGGGATGTGTCAGGTAGGAGACTGAGCCATACCTTGTCTAGTTTTTGTTTTTTGAGTTTTTGATGTATATCTATTTTTTGGGGGTATGTAGAATAGTTTTAACGAATGTATGTTTTCAACGTGCAGACAAGGGAGCAGTGCACCCAGCTGATATACCGATACCAGGACGTTGCGGGGGCATCTCGGTTGCAGCAAGTCTGGCAATACCAGTGTCAGGTCTATGGGAGGTTGAGAGAAACCTCCAAGGCCTCACGATGGGCATTCCTCCTTTACGGAGGGGAGAAGTGCCTTTACATCTGCAGAGGCACACTGTGGGAGTACCAAAGAATATCAATTCTCTATTGAGGTGCGTAGTGCATGCGGTGATGTGTTATTCGCAGCACAATGTAGTGCGGGGAGATTAGAGTCTCTCCATTGACTATATTTTTGTATGCCTTATCAGGCGACGTTGTATGGGTGGAAAAGCCCAATATTTTGCCTTTCTACATACTTTTTGATGTAATCCAAACATTTCAGTCACGCCATATATATATATATATATATAGTTTCGAGTTTTTACAGTGCCAATGATTTGTACATGATGATGTTTGTGATGTATTTTAATTTACATGTAATGTACAGTTTTGTTTTCCTTAACTCTTATATGTGGGAAAGATATCGATCCATGATATAGTTAGCTAATGAATCTGAAACACTATTAAGTTCTCTTGGAATGTGTCTATATTCAATGTAATCGAACATTCATTCAAGGTGGCGAACTTGTAAGTGTAGACGTAGCAGGATAGGACTACGGATAGCGTAGATATGGTTGAGTTGATAAACCATGAGTTGGGATTCTAAGTAAATAATGATGCGAGATATACCTAGGAAGGAGGCTTGGGTCAACAGTCCGATGACAGCATGATATTCTGCCATGTTGTTGGTTGTTGGTCCTAAGTAGATACCTCCTGAACTCACCACCTCATCAAACTGGTAAATAACCCATGTTTCCGAAGCAATGTTCCGGGTATGTCAACTAGCGCCATCCGCGAACCCAAAAAAAAAAGGAAAGGAAGACGTCATCTGTGCATGAAAACACAAGCACAGTCATGAGTGGAAAAGGTAAAGACTCGAGCACGCGAAAGAAATAGACACCAAGCTAAAATACAATAATGTACAAAGTACAAATGCTAGGTGATATAGGCATAGTACTTTTTAAGGTAAAGCCCGTTTCGGGGCTCTCCCAAGGAAATTCCATCATGATCTAAGAGTTTGTAAGCACCTTTGTGTAGAACACGCTTCACGATGTAGCGACTGTGCCACATAGGTTCTAACTTTCCCGTCCCCAATTTGTTGTGAGCTTGGTCGTAAACGAGGACTAAGTCTCCTTCTGCAAAAGCCCGAGGGTGGACAGATTTGTCATATTGACTCTTAATTCGTTTTTGATGTGCCTCATTGGCGAGAGCAGCATCGCGACGTGTTTCTTCCAACTTGGATAGATACAAGAATCATTCTTCTTCAGCAGAAGTATGGGGCAGGAGTTCTACTTTCAATTTGAGTGATGGAATCTCACACTCGATTGGTAGGACGGCTTCAATGCCATAGACCAACTGGAAAGGAGTGAATCTAGTTGAGGTTTTCACAGAAGTGCGATAGGCCCAGAGAGAGGAGAACATTTGTAAATGCCATGATGTCTTGTTTTCCCTACCATGCGTTGGATCATGGTTTTTAGGACTTTGTTGATAGCTTCAACTTGTCCGTTCGCTTGAGGGTAGTAAGGGGATGAGTTTTCATGGCGAAAACCCAATTTGACATGTAACTCGCTCATCATCTGGTTTTTGAAGTGTGCACCATGATCAGTGACAATGGCATGTGGTACTCCAAAACAAGTTATGATATGGTTGAAAAGGAATAGAGTTGCAATACGACCATCATTCAGGAAGGTAGGCATAGCCTCAGCCCATTTGGTGAAGTAGTCGATGGCGACGATGATGTAACCGTGCCCCCCGGCTGAGGTAGGCTTACACTGCATGAAATCGATGCCCCATTTGGCAAAGGGACCGATGGCAATAATGGGGTGCAGCGTAGTAGGGTGGGTGCGTGCCTTCTTGTTAAAGAGTTGGCAGGGTGGGCATTTTTTGACGGCCTCGATGCAATCTTTGAAAATGGAGGGCCAAAAGTAGCCGACACGTAAGATTTTTTGGGTTGTGTCCATCCCAGAGAGGTGACCACCATAGGCACCAAGGTGACAATCGTTCAACACGCGTTCAGCCTCCTCGTGAATCAGACATCGCCAAAGGATGGTGTCAATACCACGGTGATACAAAGTGTCGTCGAGGATGAGATAACAGCGAGAGTGGTGACGAATGTGTCGACGCTCTTCGTGAGAGATGTTGGGCTGAAAACGTTGGGTTTGAAGGTAGAGGAGGATGTCTCCATACCAAGGATCAGAGGTGTTGATGAGGAAGAGAGATTCATCAAGGAGAGAATATCTAGTTTCAATGTCTTCATCGGCATGAGGTAGAGCACAGATGAGCTCGGAAAACACCAGGGATTTTTGGCTTTAGCCTTTGTAAACTCAAGATCGAATTCTTGAAGAATAATGATCCATTTTGAATATTTTCCCCCAAGCACTTGACGTGTCAAGACGTGGTACATGGGGTTGGAGTCTGCAATTACCGTGGTGGTGCGTAATAAGATGTAGTGGCAGAACCTTTGGACAGCGATGACGGCTGCCAGAGCCAGTTTCTCAACATGCGAATATCTGAGTTCGGGTCCAAATAAACTCTTTCTCAGATAATAAATCACGTGTTCTTCGTCGTTGGGGTCTTCTTGAACTAACACCATCGCAATGGTGGAAGTAGAAGCGGCCAAGTAAAGGATATAATCCTTTGTATATTCAGGGGGATGTAACAAAGGTGCGTGGGTCAAAGTGTGCTTGAGAGTGTCGAATGACCATTGAGCAGTGTCATCCCAGATGAAAGGGACGTTCTTTTGCAGTAACCACATAAATTCTTTAGTGATCTCGGCATAGTTGCAGATGAAATGGCAAAGAAAGTTTGCTTTGCCTTGCAAACTCTGGAGTTGGGTTAAATTGGTAGGTGGAGGTAAGGCTAAAGTACCCCAAGGGTAGATGAATGCTATCTTGTGTTGATCCGTAGGCAAGATTTCAATCTGGTTATATCCAGAAAATCCATCCATGAAAGAGAAGATTACGCTCCCTGCGCAATTATCGATGGTTTGGTCGATGAAGGGCGTGGGGTAGTTGTCCTTAGGACAAGATTTGTTGAGGTCACGATAGTCAACACAAACACGGATGGTCCCTTTCTTCTTGGCAACTGGAAAAAGGTTGGAGACCCATTCGGTTAAAGGGACGGGGTAGATAAAGCCAGATTTGAGAAGTTTTTCAACTTCTGCCTTTATAGCTGCGATTTTCTTGGGATGAACCGGGCAAAGTTTTTGTCGAATGGGTTTTGTGTCAGGGTACGTTTTGATTTCATGTATGATGATTGAAGGGTCAATCCCTGGCATTTCCTCATAGCTCCATGCGAAGACATCGCGGAATTCCTTGAACAAAGCGGTGTAAGACACCACTTCATCGGGTGTGCAATTAGCGCCAAGGTGAATGTTTTCCACGACACCTTCTTTGATCGAGATGTCAATAACGATCGTAGTAGAGATGTTACCCATGTTCCCTTCATAGAAATCATCTTCTGTGAGGATGGGAGATTGCGGAGAATCGACAACATCGGGAGGGAAGACAGAGCATATGTCTTCTTGAATTTCTTCCAATGGTGGAAGAAAAGAGGATCGGTGATGGTTGTCATCCCAAGGCAGGTCATCACTGTTGAGCATTTCCATAATCGATTCGTCAGAAGGAAAAATGTGGGAAATGTAATCGACGGCAGATGATAGGGAATCCAACCATGAGGGCATCGAGTAAGCATCGGGTGCCAAAAAATGTGACTCATTGGGAGAGGGAGAGGCAGATTGAATAGCTACGTATGCGGCCTCGGCTGGGCTAAGTGGCATAGTGTCACTGAGCACATCGAATTCCAAAGGACTAGGTACAATCCAAGGGTCAGATGATTCCAAGGATTGATAAGGCATAGTCGAGATCATATTGACGGTGAAAATATGATGTGCAGTAGGTGGAAGTGGTGTAGGGAAAGTACCCATGAGGCTAGAATCTTTCAATAAGCTAACACCAACATTTTCATACGTAACTGGATGGTCTCCCAAAAAAGGAATGTTGTTGGTGGCAGGGATGCGAGCGTCAAGTGTACAGAAATCAAGCTGATCGATGGTGACAATTTTGCCTTGATGGGGGAATTGTACACACCGAAACACCAACGAGGCGACGACAGTCATAGCGTAGAACCAACTTCTTCCGAGTAATAGGTTGTAGTTGAGGGGAGCATCGACCACTTCGATGTCAACGGTAAAAATTTTGCCTCCCAACTGAACGGCTAAGGATTGTAATAATTCGTGAGGATGAAAACCTCGTCCATCGAAAGTGCGTAACATCGTAGCGGATTTGTTAAGGGCAAGTGATTTTAAGCCTTTCCAACAAGCTAAGGACATGACACAAGTAGAGGCTCCCTCATCCAAAATAGTTCGGTGGATTTGTTGATTGTGCACAACAACATCGATTTGGAAGGCTAGATGGTGGGAGAGTCGTGGTTGATGATCATCCAGATTAAACGTGAGGTTGTTTGATGAATCGAGATCAAAAGTGTCGATGGCAGCTAAGAGTGTTCTACATTGGCTGGGACAGTGTTGTAGAACTTCCAAGGCGGACATAGCGCATGATGCTTGGGCCAAATCTTCTACAATATTGTAATTTTGGGCGGCCCTTGAATTAGGATTGAAGGTAGATTTCCGGATGGTACTCTTAGGAGGGCGTAAGATAGAGTCAAAAGAAGGTTTTTCAATCTGAAGTGGCCTGGATGGAGTGCTAACAGATGGAGGGTTAACAGAGGATGGTAATGGGTCTGGTGGAGGACCGTTAACAATCTTCAGTTTATCAGGTTTAACTGGTGTGTCGTATTTCGTGGAGCGAGTGGTTAGATTAACCTCGTTAAACATGTAAATGTGGGCACTTGTCGAGGCCTCATCATGGGGTTGGTTGGAACTACCCCCCGGCGTGGGGGTTTATGAAACCAAAGATTGATGTTGTGGAAAAAGCTGAGTGAGTACAGTAGGTTGTGAATTTCCCTTGAAAATTTTGGCCACTTCATCATGATGTGGACAGTCTCGGGTGTAGTGATCGTCACCACAGATGAGACATGGGAATTTCAGTTTTCGTTGTGGTTGTTTTCCGGCAGCAGGGGTTTGCGGTTGGTTTTTGGGTTGTTCGTTGTTATTGTTTTTCTTTGGTTTGTTTCTCACTTTCTTCTTGCCCCCAAGTTGTTGTGAAGGGGTTGATTGGACCGCATTCACATCAGAGACCTGAGTTTGAGGGGGGGTAGAAGAGGGTGAAGTCGAGCTGGGAGCATCCGTCGAAGCAGGTCATTGAATTGTTCCAGCTAAGTGGGTAGCAGATTGGGTTTTGATGGAGCCAATAACTCCATCTGCGTGGGAAGAAGATGATGGTTTGGATGGATCGTTAGTGGCACGAGTAGCATTCGGTATCAACTCATACAGAGTACCGGATTGTGAATAGACTAAGTCTAAATATTGAGCTCGAGCAATGGCTTCTTCCTCGGTGACCACGCCACCCATGGAAACATCACGAGCGATCTGGGGTAACAATGATTTAGTGAACCATTCCGCTAACAATTGGTCGGGAATGACCACTTTGATTAGCCTTTGTCGTCGTCTCCATTCATGAATATGATCAGAGATATGTACAGACGTTGTCTGACGAAGGGAGGTTAATAGTTCGGTACTCATCTCGTATCGAATGGGCAGTTGGAAGTGCGTGAGGAAGGACATGGCGAGGGAGTTGAAATCGTGAAAAGATGCACGTGGTAATTCAATAGACCATTTCACTGCGGAACCCGTAAGTGTTCGTTGGAAAAGACGCAAACGAATCGAATCGTCCATGAGGGAGTTGGATGAACACCACAAATGGAAAGTCATCACGTGGTTGTTCGGGTCTTCTCCAGACTTTTCGTCGAATTTGGGGATATCAGAAGGAAGTTTAGCTGGAATAGTTGGACAAACCGGAGAATGATAAATAGGATCATTCGTTAACCAAGACAATTCTGGAAGATCCAGGGTAGCTAGAAAAGGTAGTTGTCGGTTAACCTATGGGTAATGTTGGTGTGGCAGAGGGACACCGGTGGGGCCCATTACCGGGTTATGTAGATAATTATAACTAGTGGGCCCTCTTGTGTGAGGTTGGTTTTGACCAAGGTACACAGGATTTGAGGTGTTTTGAGAAGTATATGTGAGCGGAGGATAACCGGATGGTTTTTGAGGATTGTAGGTTGGGTTTGGAACTTGTCCATAAGGAGGTTGCTGCGGAGTCTAAGGATTGTGTCCTGCCGGGAACTGTGGGTTTCCTTGAAAAAGGATGTTCCACGGATTAGGTGTGGCAGGCACATTTTTTCCGTGTGGTTGTTGGTAGACTTCGGATTGAGGTTGCCCCCCAGCATGAGAGTGCCCCCCGAATGGAATTTGTCCTCCGGTGGGAGGGTGCCCCCCAGCTTGAGGTAGAGTTCCTGGGATTTGAGAACCAGACATAAATGACTGACCGGTGCCGTCGAGCGGGTTAGGACCACCAAGATCGGTCCCTCCGGGTTGTTGGATGGGTATGGAACTTCCCGGTATAACTTGGGTAGTAGTTTGGGCAATGGTGGCAGTGGAAGCATTCAATGTCCTGAATCCAAAAGGGAGTGTAGGTCTTGGTGTTACAGGTGTGCCAATCGGAGCTTGATTAACCACCGCATTATCGGCGGGGATAGTCGGAATGTGCGGGACCATCGTAGAATGGGTCGTATGGAGGGGAATAGTAGACCTTGGGCCAACGGACAGCATGTTCGGACCAACGGGTGGTGTGGCTATAAAAGTGGTGGTACCAGTAAAATGATTTGGAGGTACGGTGTAGGAAAAAGGTGCGTCGGCACCTTCTCCTGTTTCATAAATATCTCGCACCAAGCGTGGTGGACTTCGAACAATGTATGCGGTCCAAAAAGGGTCATTGGATAAAGGGTTTTGAGGAGACCCAGCCGGAATGTCAGAAGGATTGACGACAACAAATTCTCCAGTGGAATTCAGTTGGAGGATACGTCATTCATATCCCTCCGGAATGCGATAAGCTTCCAAAGATTTTGAGACAATCCAAAAATTCTCCAAAGCAGTGGGAACTTCTTCCTGGGGAGTTGTAGTGTTTTGAACCTCGCTCTGTTGAGGAGATTTCTCCGTAGAATGAGGAGGTAAAGGGGTATTTCCTTCCATATTTTCTGGAGGAAGTCCCTGTAGCCTCCGTGAACGACGTGGAGGGTCAATGTTGGCGAAAAAGAGTCGACGAAAGAGATCTATGTCCAACTACCGAAAACAAACAGCATACGCTAATATAAATCTAAGAATCACAACCAAGCAAACAAGACCTTCTTTTGATGATCGTACTAGTTGGTGATGAAATCCAACGTCGTGTGATCAAGTCCAGAAGGGGCGGGGATAGGGTGGAACAGTTACAATCGCGACCTACTTAACAGACTTACGCCTTGGTGCAAGCTTCCACGCAGTAATTGTGGATTTACCCTCCAAGGAGCCCGAGTGAGTTTGACCAATGTCTGCTCCAGGTACAGTGAGAATTCCTATCACCGTCACCTTGTGTAAGACCCTAAATATTATGGCCACTAAGGTTACCAATTCGCAGTCATCCCCTCGGCGGGAACAGTCGACAGTCCGATCTGAACGTACGGGCAGGGTATCGAGCCCAAAATCAACTAAAAGGATTCCACGCAGTAATTGTGGATTTACCTTGAAGTGATTCCCATAATACGATCTGACCACCACAATCAGTTAAACCACGGAGGGTTATTCCCCGTAGCTCACCCGAATGCGACCTTGTGCGTAACCCCTGTGTGAGAGGGGGATCACAGGTAGACTTATACGATGATTGGATTTGACTCTCCCTAACTCAGGATGCTACTGTTTTTTTTGGAAACTTTGGAGAGTTATGCTCACAGCCTATTCCAAAGTACTAAGCCTAGTCTACTGTTGGTGGAGGATCCTAGAAAATAAAAAGTTCGAAATAATTTTTAATTAGCGTTGATTTTATGGATGTTCTTTAGGAAAAAAGGGGTGGATGGAAGTGAAACGAATGGAATTATGACTCAGTCCCAAAAATGCATCAAAAATGATAACCATTCATTTCTTTTCGATGAACATCTATCTAAGGGAGAGAGAGAGAGAGAGTTCTTTTCACTAACAAGCACTAATAAGGAGTGTCCTCAAACAAGTTTTCTCCAATCAAATCCTGATGTGATGCTAAACTTTTGAGATGCCTTCTAACATGCACAATCAATCATGAAGATGCCTTCTATTGTTTGCATATGAATAATGATTAATTCAACACAATGCTCATCTTTCTAATTATCATTTTGTATGAATGAAAATCAAACTAGCACAAGCAAAAGTCATACAAACCATACACCCTTTCGTTGCAATCAAAACGAGAAGCGAAAGAAAATAAAAAATCCAAGAAAAACCAAAAACTTCACACCAAAAGAAAAAGTTGAAGAACAATGATCTTTAACTAAAATCAAAATGAAAGGATCTATAGGCCTTTGATGACCTTCACCAGAGTTTTTTGGTCAGTTGATGAGGAGAGAAAAACAATGCATGGGTTTCAAACTTCACTCAACAGAAAAACTCAATAACAATAGCGAAGAAGGATACACAGTCCAAATAGTAAGATGTTCGTTCTTCAAGAAAAAGACAGATATCCAAGCTGGAAAGAAGAAGGATTGACTCACTAGGTGACCCAGCAGGAGAGACACAGAGAAAAACCCAGAAAAAATAATTCTCGAAGGTTTATTGGCCAAAGGAGGGCTGGCGCTCTGTTTCCAAAGGCAAGGAGAATTATAGCGCTTTGTGCAAATCTATTAGGGAGGGACAAGGGCGCCAGGTTCAAAAACTCCCAGAAATGTCAAAAAAATCAAAAAATTGCAATTCAATTTCGACAATTAGGCTGAGTATGATGGGGTAGGGAGCCAATCAGCTCATGAAACCAATCAAAAGAGGAGTGAACTAGTTCTGAAACAATCAAGGGGTAGAACTAGGTCAATGAGGACAAATCAAAACAAAAATTTTCGATTTGAGGCTATCTCCCCAGTGGAGTCGCCAGTTTCTGTTGTAGGAAAATCTCCCTGCAGACAAGTAGATCGCCTCTAAGAGCTTGACCCTAACTCTAAGACAGAAAATGATTAGCGTGGACACTGACTTCCTTTCAAATCTATACAAACTAACACATGATAAGGAAGGAGAATAGAAGTACCTCTTTATCAACGTTTGTCCCTGCACGCTCCGAGTTGAGCTTCAATCCTTTGCTCCTCGTTGAGTCATGTAGGCAAACAAGATATGACCGCTTCCTACTCTATTGATATTATCTTGAAAACAGATCTATCTATCAATGATAAGTTCATGTAACATTAGACACAAACTAGAAAGAAACAGGCCAAGCGTGTCATATTAATGAGAATAACGACAGCAGTACTTACAATCGTAGATGCGAATGCGACAGCTTCGTCGGGTCCTCTTCATCTAACCCTTGCCTGAAAGGTCCACAACCTGGATAACAACGGATTCACTGATCACTCTCCTTTGGATGACTGTGTGTTTCCTATGAGATCATAGGTTTCATGCTAGCAATTCTTCCCCCTTTCCACCATCATAGAGCCTACTTATATAGGTTAAGAGGAGATTAACCTCTTGAGTTATCTTTAGAACAAGTTGGGGAACTTCCTCCTCAGATCAAGGATCTCCTGATGAAACCAAGAATTCGAATGCAACTACCTCCTAATATTGAAAGATCCTCCCCTTATTCTCCTCAACGGGCCAACTACTGCCTCAGATTAGGCAGCACTCCTGTAAAAGGGGTATCAGAGCGTTGTAGCGCTCCCTGAGAAGGTTAAGGGAAGCGCCAGCACTCCAAAAGTGAGTAGCACTCCTGTAAAAGGGCAGGAGAGCGTTATAATGCTCCCTGAAGCCTTGTAGGGGGGAGCCAGCGCTCCTAAGGCTGATATAGGGGAGCGCTCACCCTCAAAACCATTGTTTCAGAGCTCTTTTCAGGTGTCAAGAGTCCCTTGACTTCAGTTAACCAGTTCTCCTTCTCCAAACCCAGTGTATGAGATGTTTTAAGTGCCTCCTTAGTGTCGTCATTATGGAAGTATGCTTGAATGATGTTTTCAACACTTGTGAACAACTTGTGACACTTGCGAAAGTTGTAAGGAAGATGCGACACTTACGACAATTGAGAGGAATATGCGACACTTATCCAGTTGAGTAAATTTGATGTGTAACAAGGGTATGTATACCTTTGTATATTTTGGGAGTCAAATCAAAACACAGAGGGGGTCCCTTTGTCGCATAAACAAAGGGTCCCATATACCAATTTGGTGTTTGTCTTGGTCGTGACCTTAAAAATAGATTATTATTATTATTTATAGCTTTGTGTGCCCATTATGTTTTCTTCAACAAATCTAACATAAATCAATGAGGATGTAGCTAGTATCATGTAATACTTTCTTTTTTTATTATGAGGTAAGAGCACTTATGTTTTTTAATAAGTTGGCGTGGATATGCATTAAAACTAGCACAGGGTGAATGGGAATGTTGGAAGTGATTGAAGGGAGGTTTTAATGTTAATATATTTAATAAAAAAATCTAAAGATATTGGAAGTGATTGAAGGGAGGTTTTCATGTCAATATTTTTGATAAAAATTCTAAAGATATTGTAATTAGAAATATCTTATTTGATCATTGCTCCACTATATGTTGATGATGACCTCCTATCATGACTTTTTAACTGGTAATTTCCTTGTGTAATTTGAAAATAATCAATATGCTTAGTGATATATATTGGTATATAAAAATTTTAAAATTAGATTTGATATGAACATATCAAGAAAATAAACCTAGAAGTGTTTATAATAAATAATGAAAGATACAAACTATGTTTTATTTAGTCATGTTTTTGTTTTCTAGGTTTTTTACAAGCACTAGTAACATCATGGTATAGTTACTTGGTAATATTCACCTTCAATAATGTAGTGCAATCAATGGAGTACATTTTACTTTAACATTTAAAATCCAAAAAATGATATAAATGATTAAAGTAGACTTTCAAGTGACAGAAAATGTAAATGAAATTGCAATCATGAAATGTATTACCTCTCCATTTGAGCTACAAAGAAATTTATTGAAATCCATTTATCTTTCCACAATGCTTCCATCTAAAACCATAACTATGCACACAAAAAATTCCAAATACTTATATTAGTGTAATGTACCCAGCCCCAGTTGGATCATGTCACTACTAAAACGACCAAATAAAAATTTGTGATACTAAATCTAAATGTGGAAAATAACACACGCAATGAATTCAAGTTCATTCAGTTGTCCATACTCAATAAAAATGTAAATATAATCACTTTTACTGTGCAAAACAGCAACTAAATACATATAGCATTATTCAACCACTAAAATTGATATCTAAATGCATCATTTTTCTCACAACAAACAATAATAACCAAATATATCTCAGAGTAAATTGCACAGCAGCTATATCGGCATTATACATGAGTAAACATAGAAAATAGAACATGTATCTTATAAAATGTGCAACCCATTGCAGAGGATGGACATTTCTCCCAACCATAGGCTTGTTGTTCCATATCTCAACAGAAATTCACCCCTGAGTTGGGGCTATGAATCCACAAGAGACGGTGGTCCCTAAGGATGGCTAATGTCTCCCTCTCAACAATCAATATAACAGTTAATTTCAGTCCACCAACTCTCTTCCCATCAACCTGCACAACCCAAGGGATGGAATCCCCCTTCACTTCTCACAGTCTCTCTAGCCTTTCCACTCCCATCCAAGGCTTCCAACACAGGTTGGATAGGAAAACTACTTGTTGGGACTTTAGGAATTATATAGTTGCGATACAAATTCGCCTAGAAGCAAAATGCATGCTTCCTTGATGAATTTCAAACAATGCATTACTCACAGGCACGCAACCTCTTTCTCTAAGAATTTTTAGCTTCAAACAGTTGCCAAACTTTCCCACAACATATACCTTCAAGATTTAGCACTCATAAATCCATTGTTGGCCAAAAAAATCCATGTAAAACCAAATCTCCATGCAAAACGTGAATGTGTAATTCTAGTCCCTTACCCATACGAATTTCCTCTCTTTCTCTTGCTTGTATGACTTGCACTCTTCCCCAAGCTAATTGTACTCAACCTCCATGCTCTCAATAACTATGGGATGTGACTCTCACACCCACCCTCTTATATGAATTCAATGATTGGGATCTAGAACACTCAAGAGCTAATGGAAGGTTCATGGTAAGGTTAATTTAGAAAGAAATAAGAAATGGGTTTTGGTTTAACATACATGGGTAAACTCTCCCCCCCATTGGAAGCTTCCCTCTCTTGTGGATACTTAGCCCCCAAATATATGTGTGTGTTTGTCTATAGTTGGTGATACATTTTATTCATTATATTCAATTTACATCATTTGCATGTTACATTGTTTTGGCCCTCGTCCATACATTACATTTACAATACACATCGTTAGTTTGGGGTTTGAAAATATGGATGTTACATTCCCCTCTCCCTACAAAGTTCAGTTTCCTCACTGCACATAACCATATCGTTTACACATTGACATATATATAAACATTACATCAGAATACTTGATAATTCCGCAACTTAATGACTCACACAACAATTCCAACCAACAACTCTCTTTTCCCCTCAACCCACACATTGGTTGGACAAGAAATCTAAGAGTTGTGATTCCAGGAACTCCATCTACCAAAATGGAGTCCTCATTTGTTTTTTTACAAATGTTCATTCAATTTTCTTCAAAATTTGCAAAAAAGTACAGGTATGCTTCCTGCATGCCTTCCTCGTGCTCCCATGTAGCATCTTCAAGACCGTATTAGGTCCATTGAACCTTTACCAAGCCAATGTATTTGTTACTGAGCACTTTGAGTTTCTGGTCCAGGATGCGCACTGGTTCCACCCGTAAATCCCCTTCTTGTTCCACCTGGATTACATTCCAATCAATCACATGATTAGGATCAGGTACATACTTTTTTAATAAAGACACATGGAACGTGTTATGAATTTTCATGGATCCAGGTAACGCTAGCATGTATGCAACTAGTCCTATATTTTCTAAGACCTCAAAAGGGCCACAATATTTCACTACCAACTTTGGCCACAATATTTAACTACCAACTTTGGGCAACTTCCAAATTTTAGTGAGCTTCTCTTAGATTTAACTTTTAAAACCACATGCTCTCCCACTTTGAATTCTCTATGTGTTCTTATTTTATTGAAATTGTTATCTCCATTTTGTGGATAACTAAGGAGATGATGTTTCGAGGCCCTCAGTTTGCAGATATGGAGTGCCGAGAGATTACATGACCAGCAGTACCCCTTTGAACAGATGGAAAACTCACTCACCACCACAGATGGTCACATGTTTACAAATGGAATCCACCACATCGGTTGGCTTCCGGAAGGCAGTGGGCCTTGATCCATGAGGTACAAGTCAGTATTATGGTGAGCATAAATTCAATACCTAAGCCATTTGATTATGTTGTATCTTAGATTTCTCTAGATTTCATGATATGTGTTGGACATTATGTCATTTTCCCTGCTTCACCTTGGTGGTTGACATTGTTCCCTAGTAAGTGGTCTTCTTTGGGAATGGTTTTTCTACTGGGAAATCCCTTAATTATCCATCATATTGTTCCCAACCATATGTACCATTTTCCATCATTATTTCCCTATGTTTCCTTATCTCTTGGGATTTTAGGGTGTATTGACCCAAAGAAGGGGTTGTCCCTCATTCTATGGGAAGAATGGGCTAAAGGCACAGAGGGGTTGGTGTTGGGTAAAAGATAAAATTCATATGTAAACCTTCCATATGCTTCACCCAAGGATCACCCAAGAAAGCAATAAAGCGCTTATCTTTAAATAAAAGGGGACCCATAATATAACAAAGAAATGCATGAAAGGTAGATTGAAGGATAGGAGGTCTCATCACAAGCCGACCTATCACTTCCATGGATATATAGTGGTATGAAATTTTCATTATCTAGTCACTAAACCAGGGTAGTAAATCTCAGTTGCATGGTTGGCAGAAAGGGGGTCTCATCACGAGCCAGCCTCATTATTTCCATTAGGAATTTGTGGGTGGCATTGCCACCATATGGTCACCACGCCAGGGAAATGACCTTCAACCTATTCTTCTTATAAAGAAAATATAAAGAAATAAAGATAAAAGGCAAGTAATCGGCTTGGAAAAAGTACATTTTGAACGAAGGTACCACACACCCTCTACAAAGGAACCCATGAAGGACACATTATGACCCCTAGTATGTCATGAGCCTTATGCCCATTGAGTCTTGACCCCATCCACCTCATACACTCTACATGGCTTAGAGAAGGACCTCTTGGAGGCTCTCCTTGACCTACGGCAAGATCTACCCAATATGACATCTTGTTCACCCTCCCATACTTAAGCTTAACAATTCCCATAGTGTCTTTGAGTTGTTAATTATTTGATATGGTAATATTTGATGCACATTCTTAGATGGATTTTTTATTGATTGGATCCACTTATCATGATGTTATGACTTGAGATCCTTGGAGGGCGTGTCCATTTGTTTTTGTAGGGCCTAGCTAGTGGACAGTTTTGGGAGAACAAGCCTAGCTTGGGGTTCCATGGGGCTACAAGCCTGTAGGTTGGATACCAAGGGCCCGCATGCCAGATTAGAGAGAGATGACTTGGATGGCCTTGATGATGACTTGGATGACCTATCCCACCCATTGTTTTCTAAACGATTTTCCTAGGAGGGGAAAAACATCCCACTTTTGAGCATGACATCATGGTATTAGGGGTTTGGGCTTGGTGGTGAGGTGCCACTCACTTTCACTTTGAAATTTTGAGGAGAAGAGGGTTTAACCGAGAAGATATCATCTAGATGTTTGACACGTGGCCTTGGGAGGCCCTTCCATATTTCTCCAGCACCAACAACCTTCTTAAAGTGGAAAAACGTCCCCTAAAGGGGTGACGTCATCCTTAATTAGGGTTTAATTTGTTCAAAAGATGAAATTTTAAGTGAATTGTTTAATATGATTGTGTTAAGGGAGAAAGATTAGGGTTGTTGACCCATAATCTTGGGTTTTACTCCTTATTTTTTGGACAAGCCATGTTGGCTAATTTTTGTATAAATAAAGATCATAAGATCTCAAATTGTATCATAACTTTCCTCTCACAAGAGGTTTTGATCTGAAATTTTCGGTCTCCTTAGATATTTTAGCTCTTGTGCACTTGTGTATGGTTGAATTTTTTAATTGTTAATGGAAGAAGTGATGTGCTAGCCTTGGAAGGTTATTTTCCAGCTCTTGTGGTGGATTGTCTTAGCTTCTCTCTTGATCTTGGTATGGTTTTTACCCTATTGCTATAATTTTATTCAATTCAAGTATTGTTATGCTAGGAACTAGGTGGGAAGTATAAGGGAATATACCCCCACCATAGTCTTCACCATTTTTTCTTCATTTTATTGCTTCATCTCATTGACAAGGGTTTGCTAAGAGAAGTATAAGGGCATACACCCTCTTAGCTCAAACACTAGCTTAGATAAAATTGCCTTGGGAAGTAAAAGGGCTTACACCCCCAAGGATATAGCTTCTCTAAACTCCTTGTGACTCCATTAATCCAATAGTAAAGGCACTAGTCATATTTTTGTTGCATTGGGAAACATGAATTTTGGTCTTTTCACTTCTTGCAAAAGTGGATTGTATTCCTTGTGCCTTGTGAACCTCACAGCCACTAGGGCATCCTCATCCAAGGGATACTTATTTTTATTGTTACAAATTTTCATCTTCGGCCATTAGGGCTGTAGAAACCCTAACATACTTGCTTTAATAACTCTCTTATCAACCATTATTTTTTCCTCAAAGTTTGCACACTTACTCTACTTGTCGTAGTGCACTTTTTGGAAAAATTTTAGAGGATTCCATTGGTTTATTTTATTGCTGTAATAAATTTAATTTTACATCCATAAGGATGATATAATTTCGTGCAGACAATTGTTTACAACAACCTTATATTTTGTGCTAGAAATTTGGTTTTTCATCTTGAGTTTAGCTAGTCTTTCTCTTGTATTTTCTACTTGATATCTAGCACTTATTGAGCAGCTTCTAGTATAATTTATTTTCTGATATATATTTTTATCTACTTCTGCAAATTGGGGACAGAAATATTAACTTGTTGATCCAACTAACATATATTGTTGCAAAGTGTCTTTTCTTGTGTCTCGGACAGGTACACTCATCCGGAAAAGCACTACACTTGTGGGGAATCCATTTTTTAACTTGCAAGGTATCTCTCCCTACCTTTATTTCCATTTAGACTTGACCTCTAGGGGATTCTTTTCCACTTCCCTCCATATTCGTCTCAATCCCCCTAGGGTCACTGGGGTCGCCTCCCTAGAGTGACCTAGTCACCCTTGAAGTGTGGGACCTACATAGAGGTGACATTGGGTGTAGGATTCCTAAAGTTATAGCACTTGTTCCTTGGTTGGGTCAAGATTTTCCCAACCTACAACTTGTGTCATAACATTTTGGTACCTTTTCCAAGGAGGATTTTGAATCCTCTTCATACCTTAATGACACTTTGGTAAGCTATCCCAAAGCCTTCCCCTTAGCTTTCCTGATGACTCCACCCAAGGGACATTCCCTTCCCACCCTTATTGATGAGCTCATCTTGAAGCTCATATGGTGACTCCACATTCCCAGAATCCTTCTTCCCCTTTCCCTTTTTTCCCCTTTCCATCCTTTGATGAGAATTAGTCTCATCTGGGGACTCCATTAAGGCTCTACCCTAAGTGATGGAACCATGGCCTCATGGGAATTACCATGGGAATTCCATAATTTGTATCCTTCTCTTGATGTTCAGAACATCCCTAGCTATCCAAACCATTTTCCAACAGAATGGGGAGAAAATTTCCCTAAATTTGATGGTGATCCACCCGTATCAGTCACCCATGTGGCCAATTATATGAAGTATGTGTCAAGACTAGATGTGCTACATGAGGATGTGCTAATGAAAAAAAAATTATCTTCATTGGAATCAAGTCAAAAGGACTGGGTTGCACATTTATTTGATCCGAAGAGTGTCCCTTCCTCTACAAAACTCATTGAAGAATTTCTCAAGTGTAATTGGCCAGCTACTCAGAGTTTGGAAGATGATTTTCAAGATCTCGAACACATTCTTTGCAGAGAAGGTTTTATTATCAATGATGATAAAATAGATGAATAAGTGCTCGAAGAACATACTCATGAAAGCAAGTTTGAAGAATATCTCGATGAAGAAGTTTCGGATGAGAAATATGATGATGAAGAAGTGCTCATATCTACCCTTCCATTTGATGAAGACATCCAGGCCTTTGTTCCTCCTTTACATCAAGAGGAGAACATGATAAGTGATAATCCTTTTGAAAATCTTGATGATGCCTTATTCTATGACTTTGGAAGTGAAGAGTTGTTAGAGGAACCCTTAGATGCAACGGATCTTTCTAGAAAAGAGCACGTGAAGCACTCTACATTAAGAATCAAGCTTCTTGTGTTGAAGAGGTGATGGAGGAGAATTCCCATGAAGAGAAAAAAGAATCTTGATGAAGCGCAACATGTTAAGACGTCATTTTCTTTTCCTCTTCTTGATGAGGATGGGGTCGTTCAAACTTATCTTCCTCCTATAGACGAGGATGAATAAACGATTAGCCTCGATGATACAAATTTTCTTGTGAAAGACCCCTCTGACATGGTTGATATGCACATTGATGATTTCATACAGGTTGGGAGACATAGATGGGATCTTGGTTGTCTCAAATTTGATCGGGACCCCATTTATGACATTGAGGGAAGCTCTCATGCAAAGGGGATTGAAGTGTCATATTCATAGGATTGGTCTTCATGTGTGTATGATTCAGATGTTTGGAAGCTTGATGATGATACAGTTACATATTTGTTCATCCCCTTCAATGATGACTTGTTGTAGCATACTCAGGATGATCTCTGGTCATCCCTCAATGCATACCCTTTTGAGGATGCATATTTTTTTTATGAGGACTTCCGACCGTTGTGCTCAGATTTCGAGGAATACAAAGACAAGGCCACCTTAGAGAAAATAGAGGTTCATTATTCAATAAAGAAGTATTTTCATCTTGTATATTTTCATACAAATCCACGGGGAAAGAGGCGTTGTTTTTCTACACCTGATATTGTTCCTTACCTCTTACCTTCTTCTCCAAGAGACCATGTAATATTCCTCAGATCTCAGTCCTCAAAAAGCAGTGATTTTTTATACACAGATGGATATGAGCCTTCGTATACATATAGTAGCTCCATTAAGAGATGGATTGATCACTCTTGTGACTCCATTAACCCAATAGTAAAGGCACTAGTCATATTTTTGTTGCATTGGAGATATAAATTGTTGCATTGGGAAACATGAATTTCGGTATTTTCACTTATTGCAAAAGTGGATTGTATTCCTTGTGCCTTAGGAACCTCACATACACTAGGGAATCCTAATCCAAGGGATACTTATTTATGTTGTTACAAATTTTCATTTTTGTCCATTAGGGCTGCAGAAACCCTAACATACTTGCTTTAATAACTCTCTTATCAACCATTGTTTTTTCCTCAAAGTTTGCACACTTACTCTACTTGTCCTAGTGCCCTTTTTGGAAAATTTTGAGAGGATTCAATTGCATGATTTTATTGATATAACACATTGAATGTTACAGCCATAAGTTTGATATAATTTTCTGCAAACAACTCTTTACAACAGCCTTATTTTTTGTGCTATAAATTTGGCTTTTCATCTTGAGTTTAGCTAGTCTTTCTCTTGTATTTTATACTTGATATCTAGCACTTATTGAGCAGCTTCTAGTATCATTTATTTGCTGATATATACTTTTATCTACTGCTTCAAATTAGGGATAGCAATCTTAACTTTCTGATCCAACTAACATATATTGTTGCAAAGTGTCTTTTCTTGTGTCTCAAGCAAGTACACTCATCCGAAAAAGCACTATACTTGTGGGGCAGCCATTTTTTAACTTGCAAGGAATCTCTCCCTACCTTTATTTCCATTTAAAATTGACCTCTAGGGGCTTCTTTTCCACTTCCCTCCATCTTCATCTCAATCCCCCTAGGGTCATCGAGATCACCTCCCTAGAGTGACCTAGTCTCCCTTGAAGTGTGGGACCTAAATCGAGGTGACATTGGGTGTAGGATTCCCAAAGTTATAGAAATTGTTCCTTGGTTGGGTCAGGATTTTTCTAACCTACAACTTGTGCCATAACAGACATAAATCTTTTGGCTATCTTGTGCAACTTTAAAATTATGTATGATATTTACCATCTACTCTTCCATTTCCCTTAACAATTATGGCCCAATCACGACTTTGTCTGTTGGGTTATCCCAACTTACTGGTGTGTTGCATTTTATGTCATACAATGCTTAAAACAAACTCATCTTCAATTATTCATGATACCCATTATTATAAGAAAATTCTACTAAATGGATATAGTCCTCCCATCTAAATGGTTGTGATGTCCTCTTCCAATTGATCGAGATGGAGGATGACTTAGTAGCCTATATGACTCTCGTAGGCTATAGTCAGTAAAGAAAAGTGTGTCAAGGGGGTTTATTTAATGTCACTTAGCTAGGAGATTTGATGTTCTAAAGTGACATTAAGTAAAAAGGGTAAACTATTAATTACTTAAACATTGAAAGTGACTTTTAATCTTTAAGTAAATATTAAAGGGGAAATAAGGGTCATGTTTGATTTGTTCAAAAGGGGGAAAGATATAGAAGTCTTGGAAGAAGAATAAAAAGAGGGGTAGCACTTCACTTTGGATTATGATTTGATATCTTATTTGGAGTGCTCTTGGAGCTAAGGTTTTCGTTGGGGTTTGGAAAAAACCTTTCATTATTCGTTTGGTTTTGGTGGTGCAACATCCACTCTAGCTACACAAGAGGGGGATCCATCCAGGATTTCCATCTGATTTTTATCTTGTGGAAATTTTCTTCAATATAGAGGTATAGCATTTTGCTTGGCAGGTTCATAGGGTCTCTTGGGAAGGCTGATTTGTCTTTTTGCAGGTCTGTGAGAATTTGGAGAGGCCATAGGGGCTCCTTGGAGGTTTGTGGTTGCTAGGAGGGCATGATCTCTCCCTAGTTTAAGTTTCACGGGACAAGGAGGGGGCATGTGGGTGTTTTGAGGATCTCAACTACCCATTTATAGATCTATCACATAGAGGAAAGGTCATGGGGGTCTTTTGCAGACTGCCTAGAAGAGTAGAAGAGACACGGGCTCTTTGGGACTGATCTCGGAGCCATTGGTTGAGCCGAGGAGGTTAGGAGGGAGGTCATGGGCCTATTGCAAACTCGTGGGAGTTGGTGGAGGGTCATAGCCCTATTCTTTGTCATTGGAGGATCATAAGGGGATGGGAAAGCCCTGGAGAAACTTGGCACAACCTGTTGAGGAGACATTGGCATCAGTCCAAGTTTTGGCTTGAATTTTGTAGTGCTTATTGTTTCATTGCAACATTTGTAGCATTCATTAGATATATATTATTTGTGTGTACCATATTCCATTCATAATAAAATTCCAATGTTGTCTCTTATATCGTGTGTGTACTAGAATTGCATACAATATGTTTGATGAAATTTCCACTAGTAGATTACAAACAATTATTTGAAGAAATTAATCTATGTATGCAAAGTCTTTGACAAAAGAACACCCAGGAACACATAAATTGAATAGAAAACCATTAAAAACCTAGACTAGCATAATTGGGGATATTACAGTGGTATTATAGATGGTGATATTGCCATCATGTGAGTGCATTTATTCCTAGAATATGGGGGTGTGGAGGATAGCCCTTCCCAGAGTCACCAGAGGAGGAAGAAATAGAATTGAACCCAACTAGATTCATAACAAGAAGGAAACATGGGGGATAACCAAGATCCTACAGAAGATCACGTGATCAGGATACTGATTCATATAAACAAGAGTTAAGATAAGGAAAACTAGATATAGGCAGAAGCATCCCAAAGACATACATAGATGATTAGGAACCAGCAACAGACCCTTGAGATGTTCATGTAGTTGTTGGGAAAACGAGGACAAATTGGGATGAGTGGATCGAAGGGGGGTGACAGCATACATGCATAAGGTATCCATGAAGGAGGAAGAGCTCATGCAGAAGGTATTTGTTATCGCACAATTTGTACTTGTCCAAATCCCAAGACAAGTAGGAGAAATTGGTGTAACAACAAGATATCCTATCACTATCACCTCAATTGGAAATCCCCACTTTTAGGAGTAGAAGAGGTCTACCCCAGGGGAGGCGTCCCTAATAACCTAAAGGGTTTGGAAAACTAAGGGTTATGGTTAATATTTTTCCCCCCTCTCACTGGTTACCCAAGTTAGGATGTCTATGTCCGAGAAATTGAGGCAATGAAGGTGCTTTCGGGTACCTTCCTGGAACAATATAATTATAACATATATATAACAATTACAAGTACCAATATGATTAAAACACCTAAGTAGACAATAGACAAGAAAAATATGTGTCGGCTGATATGTAGTTGCAGTAAATTAAAGAGTTCACAGCAACAATAATGATTTGTAACATCCAAAAGAATTATCACTCAAAATTGTAATAAATGACCATAGAAACTTCGCATTTATCATGTAGATTACTTAGCCCTTATTGTAGCAGATTTGTAAGTAAGTTAGATAGTTATTAGAGTTATTTATGCAGGAAATTATCAGTAGTTAGGGTGGTTGTAGAAATGATTTGTTACAGTAGCAATTCAATTAGTTAATTTAGCCAAGCTAGGGTTAGTAAAGGTTAGTAATATCTTAGAAGAATAAATGTAAGATTTGTTTGATCAATTCTTCACAAGAGCAAGTAGAAATCGGTGCATTTTGGGCTTATGGAATCAATTACAACATCAAATTAACTTGGAGAAATAAATGATAATACTTTTCAAAGGAAAAATAAATAAATGCGAGAGGTATTGGCACTTCAAGGCCTCAAGCATTCAAGTCTTCAAATATGAATTCACTAGAGTGTAAACACTCTTAGGCCCTAGTGAATCCCTCCCTCCTTAGACTCTTGAAAAATATTTAAGTTCTAGAACAAACTTGTAAAGTTGTACCTTTAGGGATTTAGAAGCCTATCTAGACAAGATCCTTTTGACAAGTAACAAGTGGAAAATACTAGAGAGAGAAAGAAGAACTTTATGTCCCTCTCCTAGGGTTTAAGAGAAAGCAATTTCATAATATTAAATATGAACAAGTAAAATATACCATAACAATTCAAAGAATGAAGAGAAATTGTAGATTTTACTTACTTCACCAAGAATAATCAAGCAATAAACACCTAGTTGCAAAACTTTCCACCAAAAATCATCAAAAAGCATCCATATCAAAGTCTCCAAGTGGTGCACCTTAGTAATTTCAGCCAATGATGCCTCTCAGGCAAAAATTTTAGTATTCCCTCTTTTGAGAGGTGATTTATATGAAAAATGAATTAGGACAACCATATTTATATGGAAAATCCTTTCCTAATTACCCAAAAGTTGTGTCTTTTCACATATTTCAGCCTACTTCTCAGTTTTCTCATTAAAATCAAAAAATAAATTCAATTTTTACAAAATGACCCTCAAAAAGGTGAATTTGTCCCCTTCTAGGGTGACGTTGAGCTCCATAGGTGAGATGTTGGGAAAGGAAAATGTAGTGCTAGGCCCCCAAAGGCCCTAATTCATTCCCACACGTACCAAAACCTCATCAATTCCTTCCAAACATCAAACCCTATCCCTAGGTGACATCATGGGCTAGTAGGGTGACTTCCAAGCCTCCAAAGTCTAGCGTCCAAGTGGAGAGGGATGGGATTTGGTCTCCTAGCCATGTCAAAGTGCCTCCAAAGGCAATGACCCCCTTTCTTCACTATGCAACTAGTGGTCACATGTCTGGCCCAAATGTGGGGTCTTTGTATCCATCAATGGGCTCCAAATCCCTCGTGAAGGTCTGAACAAGTCAGCTCCTCATGAATACTTGTCCACCAGAAAACGACTTGCAAGAAAAATAGATATGTCCTCCAAGGTTCCATAAGTCACAAGATCGTGCCAAGTAATTCATATCTAATAATTAAACCACCCGAACTTGTGCATCAAACCCCCCTTTTCAAACTAAACAAATTCTCAAAGACGTTATGCAATTTGTCAAACTAAGGTGTGGGAGGGGTGTCAAGGAATCCTTTTAGGTTAGTCAATCCCCAAGTCCAAGATGTTTCCTAAGAGAAAACCTATCTGAGTTATGTAAAGAATACGAAGTGGATGGGGGTAATACTTTTGGTCCTAGGGTTTATGACATACAAGGGTTTGTATTGTCTCATTTATGGGTGCATTTGTAGAGGGCATGTTGCATCTTCGCTTTCAATGCATCCTTTTTCCAAGCCCATTTATTTTCCATTAATTAATTAAATTCTGAAACAATTGGATACTCCAAATGGGTAACATGAGACTTGGGAGGCAGTACCACAATGTCACTTTAAGGGAGAGGTACGCATAGTTCCATAGGAGTAAAGAAAATGATGTATCACTTGTGTAGATCCCTCGACAGGTGGGACGTCTATATAATATGAAAATTTTTCTTGCAAGCCTTTGATTTTTTAGGAGAAACGTTTCATTTTTGTCAAGACCTCTTTGGGTGAGCATCTAGAAGGTTATAATTTTGGCTTTTATCTTTTTTCCACCACATTCCCTATGATCCTTCAGCCCCTTCTTCCCATGAAATGAGGTACAATCCCTTCTTGGGTCAGTGCAAATGAAAATCCCAAAAGATGAGGAGATGAAAGGGAAGAAGCATGGAATGTGACAAGTATGATCGGGAATGGACGATGACTCTTCAAGGAACCCCCAGTGGCACCCCATCCCCAAGGGTGACCAACTTACTAGGAAAAAATGACACCCACCAAGGTTAAATAAGGCAAAGACTATAATTTCCAAGAAAATTTTCTATAATCAAGAAAGAATTCCTTGCAACATGTTCAAATGCTTCAATTATTAGGGTGACACTTACCATGATACCGGACTTATTATCTCATGAAGCAAGACATTTCATCCTTTGGGGCCAGGTCAGTGTGATGGAATATGTTATGTTGTTGGTTATGTATGATGGTGCATCAATGAATAGGACGGACCCTATGGGTCTATGCTAGTCAATGTGGCTCTCAGCACTCCATGTCTGCTACTTTTGGGCCTCAAGACATGAACTCCATAGTTACCCCTAGTGTGATGGGGTAACATCAGGCTCCTACTCAAGGACATGTGCTCACCATAGTGCGCATGAGAACCTTAGAATCTCTGGTATGACTTGTTCCTACACAATCAAGCAAAATGTTAGAGTACCTAGGGTGGAACTATCAACCCTTTTTCTTATAAAGATGATCCAAATCCAAAAGTAAATGTTGAAAAAAAATTGTACTCTAACATGTCAATGAAAGCATGTAAGTATGATATAACAATTAATGGAAACTGCAAAGAAAGAAACATGAAAATCATGTGCATGTATGTAAATAAATATAAACTAAATGCAAACTATACTACCATGATTTGCAGCATGCAAGATATATAGAATGAAATGCAAGATGCAAATGCCTACCTACCTACCTAATATATGTTAGTAATAAATGCTAGGTATAATCATATATTAACCAATAAAACCATGTTAAAATTGTATCACAACACCTACCTGTAACATACCCAAACATCGGGTTGGGCCACACTACTCCAAGGATGCTCTCCAAGAAACATCTGAAACCACACTATAATGAACCTAGTCGCCCACAGGCCAAATCCCAAAAATAACAAGACTCATCTCAAGTATTAAAATCGATCTCTTGCAATAAAATTAATTCAATAACACATGTAGGAGATAAGATAACATAACATGCATTTAAGAAGAATCAATCTGAATTATTAAAGAAGATTTATCGTTCCATGCACAACCATATCTAACAAGCATGCATAATATAAACATGGATCTCATAGATAATAATTAATACAAAATGGAAATAAATATACAAGTAATGGAAACCATGAAAGAGAGAACTTAACTTTAATAAAATGAATCACCAATTGGCTACAGACCAAGGACGTTCCACCCAATTGTAGACATTGTTGTTCAGAATCTCAACAAAAATGCCACCCCCGATCCAGGGCTATGAATCCATAAGGATGGTTCCAAGGTGTCACTCAGCCTCCCAAACCAATCATCACTTAAGCTCTCACATGTTTCTCAACACACAACAATCCCAAGTACACCATCTCTCTTCTCTCCAATCTGCATAACCCAAGAGAATGGACCCCCTTCTCTGCCATGCAATCCCTCGAGTTTTCCACCTCCTTCCAGGGCTCCAGTGCATCTAGTCAATAATCTCCATGCTGAGAACTCTCAGGACTCAGACATCCAGGCATGGATTTTAGTGCTTAAATACACCAGTCATTATTATAGGCAACAAACAATGGATTATTCCTCAATAATTCTCCCCCAAGTACAAACCAAGAACAAGAATGAAGGGCATCAATGAATGAATAGTGAATAGAGAAGAACCATGGAGAAGAACCCCAAAACAACCCACAAGAGGTGTTTATACATTTACTTGCAAATCAAGAACCACATGGAATTCCCCAAGAAGATCATGTAATTGATTCTCTCAATTAAAACAATCATGGATAAATAAAATATAATAAAAATACCTAGCCCCTTAATCCCATTCTCTTGTAAAATCATAGCCCCCTATAACTCTTGTCCTTGTCTATCTAGCATCCAGCAATGTATTTAATTATTGATAATAATCAAAGCATTGCATTTCCTAGGCACTCCAACCTATTTTAATTGTTTTGGCACTCTGTTCTTTCATCAAATAAATAAAATACATTATTTAATATGGGGTTTCAAAACTAGGGTATTTCATTCCCCTCCCCCTTATTTTGGCATTGTCCTCAGTGCATATACATAACTAAAAATCAAAATTTCAAAATTATTCAAAATTCGTGGGTATTTTGCAAGCATGACATCTTCATTCTCCCAAGTAGCATCTTCGGGACTGTAGTAGGTCCACTAAACTTTTATTATCTCTATAACTCAATCCCGAAGCATTTTGACTTTTTTGTCCAATATGCGCACTGGCTAGACCTGAAAGTCTCCCTCTAGCTCAACCTGAATCAAATTTCAATCAATAACATGGTTAGGATCATGTACATACTTTTCAGCAAAGAGACATGAAATATATTATGCACATATATGGAAGTAGGCAATGCAACCATGTATGCAACTAGCCCTATTATGTCCAATATCTCAAATGGACCACAGAATCTAGATGCTAGCTTTGTAAAACTATCCAAGCTCAATGAGCTCTTCTTGGTATTCACTTTCAAAATAACATGCTCCCCCACTTTAAATTATCTGGCTATCCTATTCTTATCTGCATAACTCTTCTATCTATCTTGTGTTTCCTTCAAATTATGCTTAATTCTAACCATCTGGTCTTCCATATTCTTGAGCAATTCTTGCCCAAGTACCACTCTATTAGATGGGTTATTCAAATCACTGGAGTATTGCATTTCCTACCATACAATTCTTCAAATGGGCTCATCTTCAATGAATATTGATACCCATTATTATAAGAAAACTCAACCAAGTGCAAGTAATCTTCCCACTTAGATAGTTTATCCATCACATACATTCTCAACATGTCTTTAATTACTTGGTTGACTCTCTTTGTCTTCCCATCTGACTATGGATGGTATGTTGTGATAAAGTTCATATTTGTACCAAATCCTTTAAATAATCCCTACCATAAATTTCAAATAAACTTTGTACCTTTGTCTAAAACAATTTCCTTAGGTATCCCATGCAACCTAGAAATCTCCTTCATGTAAATTTTTGTGATATTAGTTGTTGTATGAGTCATTTTATAGGAACAAAATGAGCAGCCTTTTTCACTTTATCAACCACTACCATGATTGAATCATGTTGACTTGTCGTCCTGGGAAATTTAGTTATAAAATCAATGGTTACCACTTCACATGTGTATTAATTGGGTTGGTTTTCATTGATGTCAACCCTTGAAGAAAGTCTGGTAGAAAATTTTGGTAGCCTCAACAGTATGGTTAAGGGACTTTCGTTTTATTGATGTATAATGGTATGAATATTAATATATTTGCAAGTAAGACTATTATAGATGGCTAGTACATGTCATGCCATTTTCGGTGATATGTGGAACATCACATAACTCCTCACGGTTAGAGAGTTATGGCCTTGTGAAGTTGGAGAACCCTCATGAGTTATCTAGAAGTTCAAAGAAGTCAAAGTGTTCTAGAAGCTCCCAGAAAAAGGTTGACTAGTCAAGTGGTTGAAACTAGGAGTTAATCATGAGTTAAGTTGTTGTAATAAGAAAATAATTAAAAATAATTTTGTTGCAACTAGAAGTGGAGAATTTACTATTTGTAGAAAAGTGGGTTAGAAGTGGACAAGTTGTTAGAA
>ML803157.1:19802-31582 GCA_009831015.1 Picea engelmannii
TGGGTTAAGTGACCTAAAGGATGAAAGTATAAATAAGATAGCAATGGTCTCTTGTAGATCATCCTTTTTGTGGATCAATGGAGAGCTTCTTGTGGGAATATATTTTGGAGTATTGATGGAAAGCTTCTTGTGAGAGCTTCTTGTGAGAGCTTCTTGAGCATTTTTGGTGTAGAACACTTGAGGATATTGAAGATCTATAAGTGACTGAGGTAACCAAGGATATGTAAGCCGAAATTCTGAGGAAAGTGAAGAAAAGAAGGCCAAAATGAAAGGAAGGATAAATTCTTTTGATGGTGCTTTCTAAGGTATGTTATTTACAGGTCATCTCACCATTTTCGCTATAACTTTTTTTCTATAATGATTCAGATCCTGAAATTTCTATGCAAGTGAGAAAACATAGCCAAGTATCTGTGGTTAAAAATTCATCTTGTGGGTCGTGGTAGTTTGGGAGTTACACTCCATGGAAAATAGGGTTTGTGGCTAGTCCTGAAACTAGTCAAAATCGGGTGTTTCGGGTAAAAACGTCATAACTTCTTCATAACAGATACAAATTCAGTGAGACCAATTGTGTTGGTTAGATTACAGTCTTTAGTATTCTCTATAACAGTTTCAGATCTATTCATCAAACATTTTGTGAGCAGAACACTCTACAAGGTCGCTCTCTAGAATAAGACAGAACTCAACAAGGTATGCCATTTTTGTTATAACTCCTTTTCTGAGAGGTTCCAAGTAGTGCCACTTGGAGAAATTGCATAAAACACACTGAAGAACATTGTGTATCAGTTTCAGATATTTATTCAGTACAGGTACAAAGTTATGGTTATTTCAAGTTTCATATCAAGCATATTCAGAGTGAGCCTTGTACACAACACTAATTCCTATATTGACTCGATGGTTGGAGGGGCTAGTGACCCATGCACTCTGATGAGATGGATTGTCATCCATAGGGACACTCAACATATGATGTTTTCTCAGTTGTAAGCTTTCTATGTTGAGACTCATTTCAGAGGATCAGTCTCTTTTCTTAAGAAGTTTGAAACTTGGATATTTGATGGCGTTGATAGCTTGGGATTAATTGACCCTCTTTAGAGTTTTGGCCATACGTCCTATTAGGAGATTTTCAGCATCCACAAGCCTCATTGATATTTTGATGCTTGATGGTGTTTGATTCTATTTGAAACCTTTGTTATGGTTCCTCACCAACACCTATCTTTCTGAAGTATTTATGTGATGGTTGTCATTGTTTGTCATTCTCGTGCCTTTGCAACCAATCCTCTTCTGTTTCAGAATTCAACCATGTTCTTTGATGTTACTTGGCTCTCTACTTTAGAGTTTGGTCATACTTCCTGATTGGAGCTTCCGTCCTCTACATGCCTCATGCTCTTGCTTTTCAATGCCTCTTTGTTGGATCTTCATCATTTTCAGCTCCAACACCATTTTCAACATTGGCATTTTTCTCTCTTTTGGAGAGGAGTTTCCCCTACAGGTTTTTCTCCTTTCTTTTGTTTATGAGAGTTTGTACATGGGTACCTCATCATACCTTGTTGTTGGGACCTATCTTTGTTTTCTTTTATTTTCTCCCTGCGTTTCCTTTATGGGGGGTGTTGGAGTTCCAATGCATTGTTAGAGTTCCCATGCAGAGTGTAAGCTCATATAAGATCTCTTATCTGCCCATTTGTGACAGCTAGCATTGGGCCTATTTCATTGTATAAATAAACCTACATCCTTGCTCATTAAGCAAGCAGCTATGCAAGAAAAACTAGTTTAGATCATTCTTTATGATCTCATTTGTAGAAGTGTTTGGTGTTGCAGTGTGATCATGAGGAGTTCTTATCTCCTTCACTCCCCCCTTCTATGATTATTGAACACCAATATACCTCAACTTAAATCCCTTAATTGATAACAACAACATGCTTCTCTTTATTACTATTACTTTTTTAAGCACATCTTTTAAACGTAAATAATTTATAATTTAATTTAATTTAATTAAATTTAAAACATTGGATAGTAAAAATGATTTGCAAAACACACATATCTTACCCAAATCAATTTCGCAAGTAGGGGAGAACCAAAGAATGTAGGCATGTGCTAACATCGTTGTAGGAGAATTCAAATACTCATAGCTTACTTAGACGACGTCGGATTGGAGTGGCGCTCTTTGCATCGTGAAGAGCGTGGAGAGACATTTCCAATGACCCCATTGACCATGCCATTCAAACATATGATTAGTTGTTAGGGTCCTAACCCGCACATAGGTAGAACAATATATTCAGATGTAATAAAGGTCAATATTAATAAGGCCTTTCAATAAAATAGAATAAGGAGGATGTAAGAAGACCTAATAAAAGCTTTCGCTTCTAGAAGGATCTTCTTCTAGATGCTTCTTTTTAGTATAAATAGGAGTCGAGGGTATGAGAACCATAGCTTGGATATTATTGTAATAGAGCTCTGCTCAACTAGAGGTTGCCCCCTCGAAGAGGCCCGTGAACATTGCTTTCAGATTCAAAGTGTTATTTTTGTTGTTATTCTTATATCATTTCAGTGTTATTGTGGTGAATGTTCTGGTTATATTGTTGTTATTCTGCCATTACTAGCATTTTATTTATGTTTTGCATACATTTTATATCTGGTATATTACAAGTGGTATCAAAGCACTTTCCTCAGTAGAAAGTGGGTTAAATTTTTTCAGGGTAGAGGCGTATTCCGATGTCTTTAAGCCATAGAGATCTATCGTTACGTGCATAAACCCGTGGTTGAGGGATTCATACACACAGGAAATACAAGCGGTGCTTAAGCGCACATCTATCGGCCACCCTTGTAACCCATGTCGGTACCCCTTTGAGTGGTAGCGCATCAGACAACACCTGTGTACGGATCGACCTAGATTACCTAAAGCCCTCTTTAGATAAACCGATCGGCCACCTGACTGTTATAGTGTCACTGAGAACAACACTCGGGAAGATACTCTCTAGTACCTGTGTAGTCGGGTAGTACGGATAAGGGTACGGTCTATCCTCCTTAGTTAGTGCCCTAAGATATTGGGCCGAGTACTACTGTTGGACCCCGCACGTATATCAGAGAGCTATAGAACAGGGAAAACCCTTTTCTGTAGAACCCTTGAATACCTAACCCTTGGGGACATAAACATAAACAAATTAAAACAGACAAGATCTATCACCGCGCAAATGTGTTCGGGTTTCCAAGTAAATACACATTTATTTCTGGTTAAGCATTTGGGCATTTCCTCTCTGTAGTATTCTTCAGACTGGAAAAAATTTCACCATTATTCCATCCCTATTCCATTGGATTCATCTCTTCGCCCTTATCACATTCATCCATATCATTTTTTCGGAAAAAAAAAATTACCCCGCCCGCCCCTTTTCAGTTCCCCCATCCTCATGGCCCATACTCGTAGCCAAGACTTGGAAGCTCGCTTCAACACCTTGCATTCTAGTCTCATTGAGACCCAACAAGAAGTGAAACAACTCAGTGCCAATGTCACCGCCATCAATACAACCATGAAGTCCTCAATGGGAAAAATCAAACAAGACCTCACCACTCAGCTTGAATCAGTCTTTTCGAGACTCTACACCAAACTCCATATCCCTACAGATAACCCTTCCTCTTCCTCACCCCCACATACTGAAGGTGACCATTCTTCTCATTCCCATACCTTGCAAAACCATCACTTTCAACATGACCTACGCCTTCCACAAGTGGATGTGACCAAATTTGATGGCTCGGACCCCATTGGTTGGGTAAGCCAAATGGAACATTACTTCTCTTTATACAGCATTACATATGACTTGGCCAAACTCTGGTATGGTGTTCTCCATCTAGATCAAGAACGTTGGCAATGGTGGCAATGGAGAAAAAATTATCGTCAAGGGTATATTGCTTGGACATAATTTGTAGCAAAGCTTTATGAATACTTTGAAACTGACACCAACCATTTAGGTCATTTGAAAAAGCTGAAACAATTAGGAACAGTGGAAGACTTTATAGTTGCCTTTGAGTGCCTAGCTTTTAGAACAGAGGGCATGTCTGATGCCTTTTTTCGAGAGTGTTTTATCAGCGGCCTCAAGGATGAAATTTGGGCCCATGTCCTCATGGCTCGTCTTGAGAGTTGGGTGGAATCTACCAAAATATCTAAAGAAGCACAATAGGTTGTATCTTCTCAAAACCGCAAACCCTCCTTCATCCCTCGCTCTAAACCAATAAATCTCACTACTCCCTCTGCTCCACTAAAGATCCAAAAATTGACTCAGGCTAAAATGGTTGAACGCCAACTCAAAGGCCTTTGTTATAACTATGATGACAAATATTTCCCGAGACACAAGTGTAAAGAACAAAAAACAATTATGGCCATCTCCGAGGATATTTCAGAAGAAGACGAAGAAACTCCCTCTATGTCTGAATCACCTTAATCCACTGACATAACCCCTCCCTCAGACCCTCCCAAAGTAGAACCAGTCATTTCCCTCAATTCTCTCACTGGCTTCTCTGCTCCTTAAACCCTCAAGCTAATCAGTTACATCAAGCATCCAAAGGTCATCATTCTGGTTGATAGTGGCAGCACCCATAATTTTATTCATCACTGCATTGCCCAAGAAACTCATTGCTACATCCATGCCGTCAATAATTTCCAAATCATGATTTCCAATGGTGGTTCCATGAAATGTGGAGGGCGTTGTGAAAATGTGCGTCTCCAAATTGGTGACTACCACCTGAAATTCCATATGTTTGCTATCGACATGGGAGGTTGTGACATTGTGTTGGGTGCAGACTGGCTAAGGAATTTGGGTCCCATTCTCATGTATTTTAAAGACTTAACCATGCAATTCGACCAAGAGGGCCACCAATATAAGTTCCAAGGCATCACCCCAAGTTCACCTAAGATCATTAGTTCTCATCGCATGGAAAATCTTCTCAAAAAGGGTCATTATGGTGTTATCGCCCAACTCCATGCCATACAAGCAACAGAGACACCTTCCATACCACAAGACCTCCAAGCCATCCTTTCTAAACATCAATTGGTCTTTTCCACTCCCCAAGGTCTCCCTCCTTCCCGTGTTGTTCATGATCAGTCCATTCCCCTTGTACCAGGAAGCCTTCCTCCCAATATCCGTCTGTATCGTCACCCCTTTTCCCAAAAAAATGAAATTGAGAAAATGGTCCAAGAACTCCTTAATGCAAGCATTATCCACCCTAGTACGAGCCCCTATTCGTCTCCTGTGATCATGGTCCTGAAGAAAGAAGGTTCTTGGTGAATGTGTCCTGACTTCCATGCCCTCAACAAACTTACCATCAAAGACAAATTCCCATTCCTGTCATTGATGACCTCCTGGATGAATTGAGTGGCGCCCAATTCTTCACTAAACTGGATCTTCGTTCGGGCTACCACCAGATACGTATGAAAGAGACAAATATTCCCAAGACTTCCTTTAGAACTCATGAGGGCTACTATGAGTTTTTGGTCATGCCCTTTGGCTTGTGTAATGCCCCCTCCACCTTGCAAAGCCTCATGAATCATGTCTTCTGTCCTTTTCTCCGCCATTTTGTCTTAGTTTTCTTTGATGATATCCTCATCTATAGAAAAACCTGGACAGACCATCTTGCTCATGTGGATCAAGTTCTCCATCTACTCTCTCAACACCAACTTTTCCTGAAACAACCTAAATGTGCTTTTGACGCCTCAGAAGTAGAATACTTGGGTCATCTGGTTAGCAAAGATGGCGTCGGGGTGGATCCTAAAAAGATTGCAGCTATGCAATATTGGCCTCACCCAAAGACTCTTAAAAGCTTGCGTGGATTTCTAGGCTTAACAGGGTATTATCGCAAGTTTGTTAAGAATTATGGGAAGATTGTAGCACCTCTCACTGCTCTCCTCAAAAATAACTCTTTCACTTGGACTCTAGCCACTGCTCAAGCTTTTCAAACCTTGAAGATGGCCATGTGCACCACTCCAGTCCTCACCCTTCCCGATTTCACAAAGACCTTCGTGTTGGAATGTGATGCCTCAGGGAAAGGAATTGGTGTTGTCCTTATGCAAGAGGGTCGACCTTTGGCCTTTACCAGCAATAAACTATCTAAAATAAATCTGGGCAAATCCATCTATGAAAAGGAAATGTTGGCTATTATGCATGTCGTGGATCTGTGGCATCCTTATCTATTGGGGCAACGGTTCCAAATTAAGACAGACCATCAAAGCCTCAAGTATTTTCTTGAACAACGCATTTCTTCCCCAGAACAACAAAAATGGGTGACTAAACTCTTTGGATATGATTATGAGATCATTTATAAGAAAGGAAAAGATAATGTGGTTGCGGATGCACTTTCCCGAAAATATGAAGGTGAAGGATCCCTTTTTTCTCTTTCATTCATTGTACCAGATTGGCTCCAAGCCATTTGCCAGGAATGGCTACAAGACCCCAAAAGTTCGCAGTTGATCCATCAATTGCAGTCCAATGCTCCAACTTCCCCAGGGTACTCTTGGCTCCATGAGGAACTTCGATACAAAGGTCGTTTGTATTTAAGTAAACAATCAAAGCTTAAATCCACGGTACTTTCTGAGCTTCATGCTACACCCACAGTAGGGCACTCCGAGTTCACCAAAACCTATGACAGGGTCAAACGTTCCTTTTTCTAGGATGGTATGAAACAGGACATTCGCAATTTTGTAGCTGAATGTGACATGTGTCAACGCAACAAGGGAGAAACAGTCAAATTGTCAAGCACACTACAACCACTGTCGATTCCACTTGCTATTTGGAAGGATATCTCTGTGGATTTTATTACTGGCTTACCCAAATCAGGAAATAAATCAGTCATCATGGTGGTTGTTGATCGCCTTTCCAAGTATGCTCATTTATGCGCCCTTCAACACCCATTTACAACATCCACGGTGGCTCAAATATTCATGGATCAGATCTTCAAGCTTCATGGCATGCCGCACTCTATTGTTTTTTATCACGACCCAACTTTCACAAGCAATTTTTGGCAAGAACTGTTCAAGATTCAAGGCATAGAATTGCATCTCAGCACAACTTATCATCCCCGGACTGATGGCCAAACGGAAGTTGTCAACAAGTGTTTGGAAAAATATTTGAGATGTTTTGCCTCAGAAAAGCAAAATCAATGGGCTCAATGGTTACCCCTAGTTGAATGGTGGTACAACACTTCATACCATACAACTACATGCATGACTCCTTTTGAAGCGGTATATGGACAGAAGCCACATTCAGTTCTCTCATACTTACCGGGTGCCTCGAAGGTCCAGGCGGTTGACCTAACACTTACAGCTCGAGAGGCCATTCTCCGTACCCTCAAAGAAAATTTGGTCATGGCACAAAATCACATGAAGAAAAAAGCAGATCAAGGTCCCTTTGAACTTCAATTTGTAGAAGGGGATCAGGTGTTTCTTCGACTGCAACCTTACAAGTAAACTTCCCTCAAGGTTGAGCATTGTCAAAAGCTAGTGCCCAAATTTGATGGTCCTTATACTGTGCTCAAGCGTGTGGGACAAGTCGCCTATCAATTAGCTTTGCCCAGCCATTCGAAGCTACATCCTATTTTTCATGTTTCATGCTTAAAGAAGGTGATTGGAGCTAAGTGCCAAATTCAAACCAACCTTCTAGAGTTAGCTGAAGAATGATCCATTTGTCTACAACCAGAAGCAGTTTTGGACCAGTGTGAGTGTCACCTACGTCAGAGAACCATCAAGGAAGTGCTAGTCCAGTGGAAAGATACAACTCTAGCAGACGCCACTTGGGAACCATCTACCATTCTGCAGCAATTTCTTCATCTCAGGCCTTGAGGACAAGGTTGTTTTTAAGGGGGCGGACATGTTAGGGTCCTAACCCGCACATAGGTAGAACAATATATTCAAATGTAATAAAGGTCAATATTAATAAAGCCTTTCAATAAAATAGAATAAGGCGGATGTAAGAAGACCTAATAGAAGTTTTCACTTCTAGAAGGATCTTCCTCTAAATGCTTCTTTTTAGTATAAATAGGAGTTGAGGGTATGAGAACCCTAGCTTGGATATTATTGTAATAGAGCTCTGCTCAACTAGAGGTTTCCCCCTCGAAGAGGCCCGTGAACATTACTTTCAGATTCCAAGTGCTATTTATGTTGTTATTCTTATATCATTTCATTGTTATTGTGGTGAATGTTCTAGTTATATTGTTGTTATTCTGCCATTACTAGTATTTTATTTATGTTCTGCATACATTTTATATCTAGTATATTACATTAGTATAGCGATTGGCAAGGATGACTTGGGCTAGAATTCCCTGGCGATCATTTTGGCACTTCCTGGAATCATATTTTGATTCCATGAGTTGTGTTGGAATCGTAATTGTGAAATTCATACAACTGGCCTGTTTCAGGGATGAAAAATTCACTTTGACGAACACCGAAAATTTTGCTAAAAGACATTTTTTAATGAAAGTTTGGGTCTCATTTCCGTTGTTTCTCAGCCCAAATTTAGTTATGTCAGTTCCCGTGTCATTTGTGTTGTATAGGCTCTTAGTTTATCCATTTAAGTTGAGTTAATGTGTCATTAGCACAAAATTATATATCCACAAAAACAACCAATTGGTGTTTGGAGTGTTTTACACATTTTAGGAGATGAGAGGACCAATCTTATTCTAAAATGCATTTCATATCCAACACAAGACCTTCAAATGTTGTGGTTAATCAATCTGATCCTAGAAAACACTTTCACAATCATGTTTTAGTCATAAAATAAAGAAGCACAAAATAAACAAGTTGGTATGGTATGCGCATTGAAAGTTGTTGGGAACATAGATATATTTAATTACGAATGCAACATGAAGTGGATTGGGAGAGATAGGAAATCAATGACCAGTTATCCAATTAGGCATACAAATGTTAGCCATTAAAAATGATAGGATCTTGACTTACAAGACAGGTGCAACAAGAAGGATCTGAGCTGGAGGAGAATAGGAGAGGCCTTAATACATAGGCATGTCTTTCTCATAGGGTCAGTGTCGATGAGAGAAAGAATATCATTGCCAATGTGCTTATTGTCGATGAGGGGTCAACATCCTTCTGTTGGTGCATCGGTGACAAAAGAGGGAAACTTTTCAATAAGCAGCGCATTTGCGAGGGATAGACAAACCTCATCGATATGTAGTGTATCGGGGAGAGAGGAAGGAGCGTTGTCAATATGTGATGTGTAGTCGAAGATGAAAATAAGTCAGCCAGTGAAAGGCGTGTGCATGGTGAAGACAATCGTGTGAAAATATTCAACGTATCGGCACTAATCAAATGAACTTTTCCATTGATGTTGCTTCGTGCGTCGATGAAGTTTAGCAGAAGCACGTTGGCATACCATCCAAGTTTGTGGGGATGCGGTCGATGTATTGGCAATGAAATCACTAACACGTTGATATTGGTTGTGTCAGTGGAGGAAGAAGAATTTTCGTAAATGTGGTACATATCGGTGAAGAAAGATAAAACTCATTGAGATGTGTATCAGAGGGTCGGAATGATTTGAAGAGATGTGGCAAATGGAAAAGTATGGAGAGTGAGAAGAAAGACTTGATCTTTGTTATTTGCACGGGAGAGAGATTGAGGGGATTTCCAATAGAAAATTTTGACGGGGGGGGCAATTTCTTCTCTTAGAGAAGAAAATAGGGAAGGTTTTGTGTGTGTTCAACACCTCGGTAATTGGGTCTGAGAGCCTTGTTAACTCATCATGAGCGTCTTGGATACTATTCAATTCAATGAATAATTTTTTTATTATTTTCTCTCAATTCTTCATTTATCGATATTGCTTTTCCTCACTACTTTCAGGATGTTCATAGCATTACTATTGTTTTTCAGCTCTGCTTCTATTTATTGTATTTTTTCTTCATATTCACTGATTTTTTCTTCATGTTTCTAAGAGATAGAGACATGTCTTCTATACTCTACCTTTAATGCTTCTATCTATTTTAAATGTGTTTTTTTCATTTTTCCATTTCTGCCAAATGCAATTGATCTTTTGTATTGAATTTCATTCTAAACCCATTTTCCTTTTCCATCAGTTGAGTTTCCATAGACGTGACCCTTGTGTTATAATCATCAATTGCAGCATTCAATTCATTAACAATTATCAAGTTAGCCCTTGCAAATGTATGGAGGGAAAATGTTGTATCACCTACTTCCTTTTGAGGGTTATCTTTGCCTAGATTCCACGAGACAGACCTATGTGGTACTTCTTGAATACTGGTGGATCCTAGTTTTCTTGGTCTCTTGGCAGGTCTCTTAGAAATTCCCTTGTCTGACACACTATAGTATAAATCTCCCAAATGTGCTACAAAGATGTCATAATTTGTGGTCTACATGGAAGCATATGAAAATCTAGGTGGAATTGTATTTAGAGGCATTGTGCCTAGGTTGATGGGGGTACTGAGTTATGACAACATTTTTTTTGGGTCAAGACTTGTATTTTTTCTCTGGCATTCCTCTTCTTTTTTCCTTCTTTCTTCCTCTTTTTTTCTTTCATTTTTCTCTTTTTTTTGCTGCTTCTCTAGCGATTATTTCTTTCTCTTATTTCCTCTTTCTCTTATCTTCTACCTTTCTCTTATTTTCTTCCCTTTTTCTGTTAGTTTCTTCTTCAACTTCCTTTTGTTTTTCAACCTTGCACTTTTCTTCTTCTCTCTTCCTCTTTTTCTCTCCCTCAAGTTTTCTAGCAACTTCTTTTGTTTTCCTTAGTCCTTCAAATTTGAGCCTTTATTCTTTTTCTTTTATCCTATTTTACTCTTCTTGTAAGGATTTCTTCCTTAACTCCTCTTCCAGATCCATGGCCTTTGTTATTCTCTCCTCATCCTTTTGTTGTTGGATCTTTTTACTGGCCTCTTCATGTTGTTGTGCATTGGTCATCAATTTCTTTCTTTGTTCTTGGAACATGTTTTTCTTTTGTTCTTGGTTTTCTTCAAGCATTAACAGTTGTTGATAATTTGACATGCAGTCCATTACCTATTCATAACATATAACCCCTCGGAAAATGTTTTCCTCCTCATTTGGGTCATGCAGGAAAGTAGATATCATGTTTAGACTTTTGTAATGTCCAGTTATCAACCTTTTAGGATCATGGTTTTTGGGAGTTCCCATGCATAAAATCATCCCTTTCAGGGCTTTTGCTTCCTTCTTGGCATGTATCCAACACATCTCTTCTCAGAGATAAGATATCACTAATCTAACTAGCTTGTGTGCTTTTTCATTTTACAGTCTTTTGTATTTCAGACAGTTATTAATAGAATATGAGCTTTAATGTATAATTGTGTTCCTTGCCATATATTTGTGTATTTCTTTGTTATATCTATGTTATATTTATTCCTTTATATTGTTTCCCAAAATAATCAAGATCATTCTGAGTGCAAAATATTGAAAGCAGCCATAGTGGGATTGTATGGTAACTATTTTCGAGCTGTAATTTCATGGGAAGAGAGTTTGTGAGCTTGTGATTAATATTCTATTTCATAAATTGTACACAGAAGAAAGTGTTTTGTTTCTATGGTAATTCTTGTTGCATTTGTATATTCCTAGTGTCCCAGTAGATATATTTCATGTCCAACCTATGTTGGATCCCAAGAGAGGAGTGGGAAGGCTTGAGGGATTGTGAGCAGTGAAGGGGGATCCCACCCCTAGGTTGTGCAAGTTGTGGGGAAGAGATCTGGTGGAATAGAATTAGCTATGAGAATATATTGTTGAGAGGGGAACATTATCCAACCTTAGGGACCATCGTCTCTTCTGGATTCATAGCCCT
>ML803157.1:78043-103739 GCA_009831015.1 Picea engelmannii
GATTTCAACAACATAGATTAGATTAGATTAGTTCTACTTCAGTCCTGCATATACAGTGCGTGTGCTTCGTCAGTCTACGTACCCCGGGTTGACAATTAAATGGTTGGGCAAGTACTACAACGTTATTATAACAACATATATTTTTCCTAACAGTTATTAGCCTCCAAGAGAAGAAGTCGACCATAAATAATAATATATATTGAACAAACAGATACCCAGAATGAGAAGTTGGCCCAGGAAGTTAGCAAGAATTAGTATAAATACAGGAGGCCAATTCTCATTCTGGCAGTCAGTCTTAGAATTGCAGTGCCCAGTTTTGTGTGCACTGCAGTGCCCATTCTTGTGTACAGGTTTGAGGAGAGCTTCCATTTCAGCTAGCATATCACATTTGGCTTGGACTATATCTTGTCTAGGGTTTGGACTATCTAATCAGCTCTTGTTGGTGCGTTATCCTTGGGGAAAGGTGTGTTACTCTCTGTTTGGATATCTAGCCTAGGGTTTGCTTATGGAATGATTCTTTGTCAAGGTTAAGGTGCTCGGAGGGTGGCTTCGGCCTATAGTTTGGTGAATAGGGTATTTTCAATGGTAAAATGAGCACACATCTTTCATATTCTAACATGGTCTCCATTGCATTGATTTCCCCCATCAGGTGAGGAAAATTCTATTGGATTTGGCCCCGTGTGAGCCACTTGCCTTGGTGTAGGAGTTTCCCTGCCTTGAAAACTTGATAAATATGGATCTACTGTTGGTGACTTCCCTTGACCTATGTGTCCACTATCTAATTGGTGGATGCTTGTTCCATGAAGTCAAGGTTGATCTCTGTTGGTGTCAGTAGTTTGACGATCTCATAGGTGTCCAATAATGCTGGAAAATATGGTCGAAGGAGGTCCACATTGAATACTGGATGCAGACTAAGGAAGAGTGGAGTGTTGAGCTCAAAATAATTGCTACCCACAACCTTGGTGATAGATTAAGGCCCATACTGAAGTGGTTGAAGCTTTCGATGGGGCCCAGTGAGATGCTCCTTCTGCAAATGTAACCAGACATTGTCGCCAACCTAAAACTGGTGTGGTACCCTATGTTTATCATGGCGCTGCTTGTACTTAGCATTGAATTTATGAAAAATCTCCTGGACCTGTTGGCGGATGTGTTGAATCTGCTCAATGAATCTAGTGGATTTTTTTACCACAAACTGATCAGGGGAAGAGTCTGTCTATGCGGTGGCAAGAGGAAGTGCAACATCAATGGGTCCAAATGGTTGGAATACCAGACCCACCTGAAATGGGATATGGTCGGTGGAACTATGGAGACCCATGTTGTAACTATGTTGGACATATGGGATACTCTCATCCCATGTATGGGGATTCTTAGAATTGTACATGCATAGGATGTGGACAATCATCCAATTAATGACCTTGGTTTGGCCATCGGTTTGGGGGTGGAAAGAAGTGGATTTTGTGAGTTTGGTGTCCAAAAGAGACCAGAGACTCAAGCAAAAGTTGTTGAGGGACCTACTATCTCAGTTGGAGATGATAGTCTATGGTATCCCAAAGTGAACCCAAACTCATTCGAATAATATCTGGGAAGTATCAACCATTGTGATAGTCTTCTTACAGGCTGTGAGGATGGCCATATTCGAAAAATGATCAACGACCAAAAACACGCAGTCATTTACGTGCTTGGTGGATGGAAAAATAGACATGTAATCCATGGAGATGGACTCCCATGGCTTCTCAGGAATAGGAAGAGGGGTGTATAATCCTTGATTATTGATGTTCTCCTTGACAATGGCACAGGCAGTGAAAGATCTGATATACTTGCTGACGTCCAGTCGAAATTTTGGCCAATAAAAATGTTCCTGAAGGATGACCACAGTTTTCTCTACTCCATAATGTCCTGCCACCCGATTGTAGTGGGATTCCCAAATAATATTTGCATGTTCGCTTGTAGGATCAAAAAGATGGCCCAGGTAGCATAAGAGTCTGTCCTAAATGTGAAAATCAGTGACAGTGGCGCATGTACCCAAGAGTTGATATGTGGTAGCAAAGTATGGATCTTGTTGGTAAATTTGGGGCCACTTTGATGTTTCATGTCCACATGAATGGAGCACAGTGGTAAGTGTAGCCACAGGATGCCGACTGAGGCAATCAGCGACAAGATTGGAGACACATGTCTTATACTTGATTTTGAGATGGAAGTGTTGCAGGTAGGTGGACCACTTTTGATGGTAGTCGTTCTGCAATTTCCCTTGTGTTTGTATGAATTACATAGGTTTGTGATCAATGTGTATGATCATCGTTGTCCCTAGAATATAATGTTTCCATTGACGGAAAGCTTGTACAATGGAATACATTTCCTTTTCATAGGTGGGGTATTTACGGACAGTATCAGACAGTGTCTCACTATGGTGTGCCACCAGATGCCCGTGTTGAGTGAGAAATGCACCCATAGCATAGTCAGATGCATCAGTCTTAATCTCGAATGGTTGCTGCAGATCAGGAAAGGAGAGTACTGGAGCTGAGAACAAACGATGTTTCAGATCTCTGAATGCTCATTGTTTCTCCTTCCCCCACACGAACTTGGCCCTACCACTGTCCTTGGTCACCCGGCTGAGGGCCCAGTCAATATTAGAGAATCCTAACATGAACCATCGGTAAAACTTGGCGAGTACTAAGAATCTTCGAAGCTTGGTCAGTGTGGTTGGGGATGTCCAGTCACGGATGAATTGGATATTAGCTGGATCAACATGTACCCCATGCTCATCAACAATGTAGCCCAGGTATTGGACCTTGTTCATGCAAAAAGAGAATTTTTCCAAGTTGGTATAAATCTTTTGCTACCGTAGAGTGCGCAAAACCTGTTGAATGTGTCGTAAGTGCTCTTCCCACGTTTTGTTGAAGATGAGGATTTCATCCAAATATACTACAAAAAAGGAGTTGGTGAAGGGTCTCAATACATCATCCATCAACCTCATGAAAGTGGTTGGTGCATTTATTAATCCAAAGGGTATGACTAGCCATTCATAGAGACCTTCCCTAGACTTGAAGGTTGTCTTCCATACATCCGTTGGTTCGATGGGAACCTAGTGGTAGCCAGAATTCAGGTCAATCTTGTTGAAGAACTTTTCCCCTTGAGTTGGTCAAGAAGGTCATCAATCCTGGGAATGGGATAGTGGTTCCTGACTGTGATTTTGTTTAAGGAGATGTAATCAATATAGAGTCACCAAGTCCTATCCTTCTTCTGCACCAGTACAATTGAGCTTTTGCAAGGGGAGGATTTGGGCCTGATGTGCCCCTTTTGAAGAAACTCTTGGATCTGCCACCTGATTTCATCATTCTCCATAAACGAGCATCGATAGACTGGTCCATTAGGTAGAGGTGTTTCAGGGGTCATATCAATTGGATGCTTGACTTAGCAGTGTGTCGGTACCCCTGTAGGTGAGACGAAGATGTATTCTTATTCTTCCATGATCCCATCCACTTTCTTCTGCTGCAAATAGAGGCATTGTGTAGAGGCCACAGATGTGGTGGTGACCTTATTCTTACTATGAGAATGGATCACAAAGAAGACAAACTTCCTGATCTGTGAAATGACCTTATTACATTTCTTAGCAGAGATTAAAGAAATAGCAGTAGGAGGTGCCACCTCTGGGATCATGTACAATTTTCTACCCAAAGTAATAATAACATTGTGGGGTCTAGACTCATACACATCATGACGCTTCCACAAATATCGTTGTCCTAAAATAACATCACAAACTTCAAGGGGAGAAATATCACACAGTACCTCATCTTTGAAAGGCTTGATGTCATATGACAGACAACATTGTTGGTTGACACAAAGATCTCTTCCTTGACGAAGCCAGTCGATGGTGTAGGGTTGTGGGTGCGGTGTCATTGGAAGGTTCAACCACATGACAACCTCTGCTTAAATCAAGTTCTTATGACTATCATTTTCGATAATGAAGTGAATCGAAGCCCCCTTGACCCACATCTGCGAGTGAAAGAGGCGTTCCCCTTCCTCTGGGTTTCTGGTTCGCTTACCCGGACTTTGGTGGTAGTGACTGTGGCACTGGGTTCAACATCGATAATCCACTTCCCTCCTTCAGGATTTGACTCAGAATCAGAATCGACCTCTGACTCGGAAGCCTTCATCTAGGCCGCAAGGGACTGCTTGAAGCAACATTCGTCGGTGTTGTGCCAAGGAATTTTATGGTACTCCCACCATTTTCCTATGTCCTTCTTCATATTCTCATTGTCCTTCTTATGTTGCGACTTGGACATATTTTCATGAGGGCGGCCATCACGACTTATTCCCCTTTTGTGTGGGTTGGGGATTCTTTTTCCATGCTTCGGCTATGAGGGGTTTGCAGATCCAAAATCTCGTTGTTTCGTCTTAAATTTATGCTCGATCTTGACAGTGTATCTATAAGTTGTGCCCAATGAGGTGATGTTCAGGAACTCCATTTCTATTTGAATGTATCTATGGAAACAACTGCAGTATTTGAGCACCAGATGATGCTCAGAATATTTGATACCCAATTTGGTGTAGAGGGTATGGAAAATATTGGTGAAGTCTAGTACTGTCTAGTTCCTTTATTGACATAGGGTGGTCCATCTAGTGTATTGGTCCTCGTATCTTCCAACAAGGTATTATTGTTCTTTAATGGCATCCTAGAAGGAATCCCATGTAGGGTCCACCCCAAAAATTGTATATTCCTCCATGGATTGTTGCTTAGAGTAGGTATCCACCCAGTATTTAATATGGGGAATGGCCTTGACGAGTGAAAAAGTGATCTTTTCCCGATAGGAAAAATTATGGACCGAAAAAATATCCTTCGAGAAAATTTAACCATTTATCTACAACATCTGCATCTATTAGTCCTTCAAATAATGGAATATCAAAATTTACCTGTACCTTTAAGGCAATTGCATAGCCGCCTGATGAAGATACTTCTCCCGTGGGCAACCGTCGAACGATCTGCGCGAAGTTGTCCATCATTTCGTTCCTTTGTCACGTGAGGGCTTCCTTGAGCAACATTTTAATAGGATCTCCTACTCTATCATCTTTCTTTTCATCTCCCATGGGTTGTTGTCGGGCTCGGCGCGATCGATCTGGTAATGGATCGATTGGTTCGAGTCCCAACTTCTTGTACCCAGACCTTGTTGGGGACATGCACAAAGAAAAATAAATGAACACTCGGATACCACTGATCCAGATTTAGGAGCATAATGAAATGATTACAGACTGAATACCATAAACACAGAGATAGGAAGAATAACACAAATATTCAGTGAACAATATCTTCTATTAAATAATGAAATATGTTGAAACTGTAAAACTGCAGAATTGAAACTTGCTCGAATGGTGGTATCTATCTCTGAGAAGAGATGGTTTCTACGCACATCCGTTTGAGAAGAATGGATTACAATGAGGCCCCATAGGCCCTTTTCATATTACTCATGAATGCCAAAACCCTAGACATCCAAAAACCTAACCCTAGAAGGTGAAACGCCAAAAGTGATGTGGGCCCTATGGGTAAGTTGGTGTAATTTGGTACCTCAACTTCCTAGGGTCATAAATTTTGCATATGACCTCTGTTTTAGGCACGTGATATACCATTGGAAAGGTCTTTCATAGAACTACACATTTCGTCACCAAACTCTGACTCTATCTACACTTTGACTATGGTGAGACAAAAAACCAATGTTTAGGGACTCAAAACAGCCCAGAAAGTACAACAAGATGTGTTGACATGAAAACATACAAAATAGGGCAGTTGGATTAGGTGAGATGCCACCCATATCCACCTGGAGCATGTGTGAGGCTCTAGACAGCCCCAGAAGTGTAGAACTCACAATTATAAAGCAATACAGAAAGACGTGTTGAACAAAAATGGACACGAGGAGCCAGTTGGAATAGGTGGGTGGCCACCAATATCCATCTGGATCAGACTTGCTATTGAGAAATGGAACAACAAGTCTATGGTTGGGAGTAATTTCCATCCTCTACAACGGGTTGCACATTTACTAAGATATGTGTTCTTATTTGTTGTGTTTATTTATGTTAAATGTTGATATAATTGTTGTGCATTTTACTCTGAGTTATCTTGGTTATTGTTGATTGTTGTGAGTAGAATGATGCTTTTGAATATCTATTTATGTGGTTGAATGTTGTTGTATGTGTTTAGTTGTTGTTGTACACATTTTAAGTAATTACATTTACGTTTTGAATTTGCATGGACAATCGCATGAGTTAGAATGTCATGCCATGTGTTATTTACACATCTAAAACTAGTATCATAAACTTTTTATTTGGTTGTTTTAGCAGTGGCATGACCTAGCTTGAGGATGGGTTCATTACATAATGTGAAGGGGATATTGTGATAAGGTGATAGTGGTTCATTTTATGTATTGTGCTATCCTCGTGGAATCCCCCCAAGGACTTCTAGTTTGGGCCATAACAATGGTTATTTTCCCTAAAATTCTAGATAATTACTAGGCATGCAGAGGTTAGAGTTTTTATTAAATTGATAGTTTCAAAGCGGCCATGTGAAATTTACGTAATTGGATAAAATTTGCAAAAGCCTCACCTTTTGGATAAAATCTATATAAAAATGGGTTATAGGAGGTCAAATTAGCAATTAAGGATCAATTTCACTGAACTCAATGGAATTGTGAAGTAACCGTGTTGAAATTGGGTAAATATTCCCAATTTTTGAGTGAATTATGGTAGAATTCATGCTCAAAATTGTTGAGGGTATGATTAATTGGAGTGAAATGGGTGAATTCGGGGAGAAATTACTCTTAGGAGTTTATATCTCACTGAATTCATAAATTTTTCAAAGCCGACCATGGAAGAATTTAGGGAAATTTGGGAAAATCCCCAAAATTTTGAGCAATTCATGTTGAATTATGCTCAGAAGTGGTCGCAGGGTTGAGTAATGGCATCAATAAGGAGAGTGTAGGGTCAAATTGGTAAAGGGAAGCTCAAACCAAAGGTTTCATGGTGCCTACACATAGAGGAAATTTAAATTTGTGACAAATTATTTTTTTTTTGAAAAATTGGGAATTTTTCATATGTGATGATGTGGAGGCCACGTGGGAGCCACATTTCAAGTGACATGGACTACCACAGTGGCATAGGGTAGGGGTTGTGTGCATGTGGTAGAGGGAAGAGGGTATAGTGTGTGGGTGGTGGGCCCATGATGGACATTGATGTCACGTCCCATAGGCGGTTTACAAGACTTTGTAATCATCATACCTTGTTGTCGGGACCCATCTTTGTTTTCTTTTATTTTCTCCCTATGTTTCATTTATGGGGGGTGTTGGAGTTCCAATGAATTTTTAGAGTTCCCATGCAGAGTGAGTTGTAATCTCATGTAGAATCTCTTATCTTCCCATTTTTGATAGCTATCACTGGGCCTATTTCATTGTATAAATAAACCTACATCCTTGCTCATTAAGCAAGCAGTGATGCAAGAAAATATAGTTTAGATCATTCTTTATGATCTTGTTTGTAGAAGTGTTTGGTGTTGCAGTGTGATCCTGAGGAGTTCTTATCTCCTTCACCCCTCCCTTCCATGATTATTCAACACCAATCGACCTCAACTTAAATCCATCAATGGATAACAACAACATGCTTCTCTTTATTACTATTACTTTTTTAAGTGGATCTTTTAAACATAAATAATTTATAATTAAATTAAATTAAATTTAAAACATTGGATAGTAAAAATGATTTGAAAAACACACATATCTTACCCAAATCAATTTCACAAGTAGAGGAGAACCAAATACTGTAGGCCTATGCTAACATCGTTGTAGGAGAATTCAAAGACCCATATCTTGCTTAGATGACATCGGATTGGAGTGGCACTTTTTTCATCACGAAGAGAATGGAGAGGCATTATAGACGAGCCCATTGACCATGACATTCAAACATGTCATCAGTATAGTGGCTGGTGAGGTTGACTTGGGCTATAATTCCCTAGCAGTCATTTTGAAACTTCCTAGCATCATATTTCAATTCCATGAGTTGTGTTGGAATCGTAATTGTGAAATTCATACAGCTGGCTTGTTTCGGGGATGAAAAATTCACTTTGACGAACAACGAAAATTGCACTAAAATCCTTTTTGTAATGAAACTTTAGGTCCCATTTCCATTTTTTCTTAGCCCAAATTTAGTTCCATCAGTTCATGTGTCATATTTGTTGTATAAGCTCTTAGTTTATCCATTTAAGTTGAGTGAATGTGTCATTGGCACAAAATTATATATCCACAAAATCAACCAATTGACATTTGGAGTGCTTAACACGGTTTAGGAGTCAAGAGGACCAATATTCTTCTAATATGCATTTTAGAGCCAACATATGACCTTCAGATGTTGTGGTTAATCAATATGATGCTATAAAACACTTTCATGCTCATGTTTTAGTCATAAAATCAAGAAGCACAAAGGAAACAAGATGGTATGGTATGCACGATGAAATTTGTTGGGAACATAGATAGATTTAATTACGGCTGCAACATGAAGTGGATCAGGCAATATAGGAAATTAGTGACCATTTATCTAGTTAGGCGTACAAATGTTAGCCATTAAAAATGATAGTATCTTGACTTACAGGACATGTGCAGGAAGAAGGATCTAAATTGGTGGATAATAAGAGAGGCCTTAAGACGTAGGCATGTCTTTCTCATAGGGTCATTGTCGATGAGAGAAATAATATCATCGCCAATGCACTTATTGTCGATGAGGGGTCAACATCCTTCTGTTGGTGCATCAATGACGGAAGAGGGAAACTTTCCAGCAACCAGTGCATTTGTGAGGGATAGACGAACCTCATCGATACGTAGTGTATCGGGGAGAAAGGAAGGAGTGTTTTCGATATGTGATGTATTGGCAAAGATGAAAAGAAGTTAGCCAGTGAAAGGCGTGTGCATGGTGAAGACAATCATGTGAACATATTCAACGTACTGACACTAATCACATGAAATTTTCCAATGGTTTTGCTATGTGCATCAATGAAGTTTAGCAGAATCATGTCAGCGTATCATCTAAGTTCATGGGAATGTGGTCGATGTATTGGTGATGAAATCACTAACACGTCAAGATTGGTTGTGTCGGTGGAGGAAGAATAAGTTTCATCAATGTGCTACATATCAATGAAGAAAGAGAAAATTCATCAAGATGTGTATCAGAGGGTTAGAGTAATTTGAAGAGATGTGGCAAATGGAAAAGTATGGAGAGTGAGAAAAAATACTTAAGCTTTTCTATTTGCACGCGAGAGAAATTAAGGGGATTTCTAGTAGAAAAATTTGAAGGGAGGCCCAATTTCTTCTCTTAGAGAAAAGGTAAGAGAAGAAAATAGGGAAGTTGTTGTGTGTGTGAAACACCTCGGTAACTTGGTCTGAGAGCCTTGTTAATTCATCATGAGCATCCTGGATACTATTCAATTCAATGAATAAAATTTTATGATTTTCTCTCAATTCTTCATTTATCAATATTGCTTTTCCTCACTACTTTCAGGATGTTCATAGCATTACTATTGTTCTTCATCTATGCTTCTAGTTTTTGTATTTTTTCTTCATATTCACTGATTTTTTATTCATGTTGCTAAGAGATAGAGACATGTCTTCTATACTCTGCCTTTAATGCTTATATCTATTTTAAAATTGTTTTTGTCATTTTTTCCATTTCTACCAAATGTAGTTTATATTTTGTATTGAATTGCATTCTAAACCCATTTTTCTTTTCCATCGGTTGATTTTCCATAGACATGACCCTTGCGTTATAATCATCAATTGAAGTGTTCAGTTCATTGATAGTTATCAAGTTGTCCCCTGCAAACGTGTGGAGGGTAGGTGTTGTATCACATGCTTCTTTTTGAGGGTTATCTTTACCTAGCTTCCACGAGACAAACATATGCGGTACTTCTTGAATACTGGTGGATCCTCCTTTTCTTGGCCTCTTGGTAGGTCTCTTAGAAATTCCCTTGTCTGACACATTATAGTATAAAACTCCCAAGTGTGCTACAAAGGTGTCATAATGTGTGGTCTGCATGGAAGCATATGAAAATCTAGGTGGAATTGTATTTAGAGGCATTTTGACTGGGTTGATGGGGGTACTGAGGTATGACAACATTTTCGTTGGGTCAGGACTTGTATTTTTTCTCTAGCATTCCTCTTCCTTTTTCTTTCTTTATTCCTCTTTTTTTCTTTCATTTTCCTCTTTTTTTGTTTCTTCTCTAGATATTATTTCTTTCTCTTCTTTCCTTTGTATCTTCTCTTCTACCTTTCTCTTATGTTCTTCCCTTTTTCTGTTAGTTGCTTCTTCAACTTCCTTTTGTTTTTTAACCTTGCACTTTTCTTATTCTTTCTTCCTCTTTTTCTCTACCTCAAGTTTTCTAGCAACTTCTTCTACTTTCCTTAGTCCTTCGTATTTGAGCCTTTATTCTTTTTCTTTTAGCCTGTTTTACTCTTCGTGTAAGGATTTCTTCCTTAATTCCTCTTCCAGATCCATGGCCTTCATTATTCTCTCCTCATCCTTTTGTTGTTGGGTCCTTTTACTGGCCTCTTCATGTTTTTGTGCATTGATCATCGATTTCTTTCTTTGTTCTTGGAACACGTTTTTCTTTTGTTCTTTGTTTTCTTCAAGCATTAACAGTTGTTGATAATTTGACGTGCAGTCCATTACCTATTTATAACATATAACCCCTCAGAAAATGTTCTCCTCCTCATTTGGTTCATGCAAGAAAGAAGATATCACATTTAGGCTTTTGTAATGTTCAGTTATCAACCTTCTAGGAACATGGTTTCTTGGAGTTCTCATGCATAAAATCATCCCTTTCAAGGATTTTTCTTCCTTCTTGGCATGTAGTTGACACATCTCTTCTCATAGATAAGCTACCACTATTATAACTAGCTTGTGTGCTTTTGCATTTTACAATATTTTGTATTTTAGATAGTTATTAATAGAATGAGTTTTATTGTATTATTTTGTTCCTTGCCATATCTCTGTGTATTTCTTTTTTATATCTATGTTATGTTTCTGCCTTCATATTGTTCCCCAAAATAATTTGGATCATTCTGAGTGCAGAAGATTGAAGGAAGCCATAGTGGGATTGTATGGTAGCTATTATGGAGTTGTAATTTTATGGGAAGAGAGGTTGTGATCTTGTGAGTAATATTATATTCCATAACTTGTCCACGGAATCAAGTGTTTTTTTGCTATGAGAATTCTTGTTGCAATTGTAGATTCCTAGAGTTATAGTAGAGAGATTTCATGTCTAACCTATGTTGGATCCATATAGGGGAGTGGTAAGGCTCGAGGGACTGTGAGAAATGAATGAGGATCCCATCCCTAGGTTGTGTAGGTTGTGAGGAAGAGAGATGGTGGACTAGAAATAGCTATGGGAATTAATTATTGAGAGGGGAACATTATCCAACCTTAGGAATCGTCGTCTCTTCTCAATTCATAGCCCCAGCTTGGGGGTGACTTTCTATTGAGAACTAGAAAATCAATTCTATGGTTGGGAGGAATGTCCATCCTCTACAACAAGTTTCATATTTACTAAGATATGTGTTCTTATTTGTTGTGTTTATTTATGTTAAATGTTGATATATTTATTGTGCATTTTAATTTGAGTTATCTTGGTTATTGTTGATTGTTGTGAGTAGAACGATGCATTTGAATATATATTTATGTGGTTGAATGTTGTTTTATGTGTTTAGTTGTTGTTGTACACATTTTAAGTAATTACATTTACATTTTGAATTTGCATGGACAATTGCATGAGCTAGAATGTCATGTTATGTGTTATTTCCGCATCTAAAATCGATATCATAAATTTTTTATTTGGTTGTTTTAGTCGTGGCGTGACCTAGCTTGAGGATGGGTGAATTACATAATGTGAAGGGGAGATTTTGCTAGGTGATAGTGGTGCATATTATGTATTGTTCTATCCCCATGGCACCCCCCCAAGGACTACTAGTTTGGGTCGTAACAATGGTTATTTTCCCTAAATTTTTGGATAATTTCTACGCATGCAAAGGTTATAGTTTTTATTAAATTGATAGTTTCAAAGCGACCATGTGAAATTTGTAGAATTGGGAAAAAATCACAAAAGCCTCAATTTTTGGATAAAATCTATATAAAAATGGGTTATGGGAGGTCAAATTAGCAATTAAGGATCAATTCCACTAAACTCAATGGAATTGTGAAGTAACCATGTTGAAATTGGGTAAAGATTCCCAATTTTCAAGTGAATCATGGTGGAATTTGTTGTCACTGAAAAAATTCTCATATGGAGTCCCAGTCTCGGGACTTAGCAGGAGACTAAGTCGGTATGGAGGAGTGATAGACTAGTGGACGAGGCCACATTTGTGGACGGGACTCGGAGGGTTGTAGATCGTGGATGCCATAGATCAACGATCATGGAGCAGATTGAACCGAGAACTAGCACGGGGATAATCTCTTAAAAGCGGGTCGATAAGGATACCATGGTTTCGTGTCGAAGCTATGTGGCGCCTCCAGATGTATATCGGGGAGAAAAGTGGTTGAACCCAAAACCACTCAAGCCCACACCAATGTCACGTGTTAGAATATCATTAGATATGTCAAATCCAGGAATTGCATGAGGAAAGGGAAAGTTGACGGCCAATCAAATCACCTCGGGACACTTGTTCGTGTACTTTTTATCCATCTAATGTTGAGTGAATGTCGCCAAAAAACTGATTTGAAGAATCATCATTTGAAATCAAATGGAAAAATGTGGTAATTCGTTATCCTTGTAAGGGAGTTCGTCAGTATTCCATGATTGGCACTCAATGATGATTGTCACACAAAGCATGGGTGATGGTACTCTGTTTCAGGTGATTGACATTTTTAAACGGGGTAATTGCAAAAAAAATCACCCATCCAATTCTTGCATAGTTAAGAAATATAAGCTCGTATTTCTAGAAAAAATAGAGGAAATGGAGAAGACAAATCCAGTAGCCTTCAGTGAACCATGATATTCAAATAATCTGGGGAAATTATCAATGAAGAAGAAGGAAAAGTTTGTTGCCCAAATACTGGCAACAGAATTTCACATGAAGCATGTAGGTGAACCATGAGAAAAAGAATTCAGATTAAATCCTATCATGAAGGATTTAATCATTAATGGGTATGCAGATAGGTCCTACATGCTAGTTGTTAGGGTCCTAACCCGCACATAGGTAGATTAATATATTTGGATGTAATAAAGGTCAATATTAATAAGGCCTTTCAATAAAATAAAATAAGGCAGATGTAAGAAGACCTAATAGAAGCTTCTGCTTCTAGAAGGATCTTCCTCTAAATTCTTCTCTTGATAGACAAATTTAGTATAAATAAGGGTCGAGGGTATGAAAACCCTAGCTGGGAGATTATTGTAACAGAGTGTTGCTCGATTGGAGGTTGCCCCCTCGAAGAGGCCTGTGAACATTACTTTCTGAATCAAAGTGTTATTTATGTTGTTGTTCTTATATAATTTATGTGTTATTGTGGAGATTATGCTGGATATATTATTGTTATTTTTCCATTTCTAGCATTTTATTTATGTTCTGCATATTTATTATATCTGGTATCTTTCAAGTGGTATCAGAGCACTTTCCTTGGCAGAAATTGTGGGAAAAAAAAATTTCAGGGTAGAGATGTATTCTGGCGTCTTTAAACCACAGAGATCTGTCATTACGCGCATAAACCTACGGTTGAGGGATTCATACATGCAGTAAATACAAGTGGTTCTTAAGCGCACATCTGTTGGCCACCGTTGTAACCCCTGTTGGTACCCCTTCGAGTGGTAGCGCATCAGATAGCACCTGTGTACGGATCGGCCTAGATTTCCTGAAATCCCTCTTTAGATAAACCTATCGGTCTTCGGACTGCTATAGTGTCACTGAGAACAGCACTTGGGAAGATACTCTCTAGTACCTGGGTAGTCGGGTAGTACAGCTAAGGGTACGGTCTATCCTCCTTAGTTAGTGCCCTGAGATATTGGGCCGAGTACTACTATTGGACCCCACATGTATATGAGAGAGTTATAGCACAAGGAAAACCCTTGTCTGTAGAACCCTTGAATACCTAACCTTGGGGGACAGAAACACAAACAAATTAAAAACAGACTAGATCTATTGCCGCGCAACTATGTTCAGGTTGCCAAGTAAATACACATCTCTTTATGGTTAAGCATTTGGGGATTTCATCACTACAGTATTCTTCAGACCGGAGTATAACTTCGCAGGTGTAAAAAAAAAAACGTCTGGAAAATGTTTCACCATTATTTGAGACCTATTCCATTGGATTCATCTCTTTTCCCTTATCACATTCATCCATATCATTTTTCGACAAAATTTTTGACCCCGCCCGCCCCTTTTCAGTTCACCCATCCTCATGGCCCATACCCATAGCCAAGACCTAGAATCTCGCTTCAACACCATGCAATCTGGTTTCCTAGAAACCCAAAAAGAAGTGAAACAACTCAGTGCTATTGTTTCCTCCATTGGTTTTTCCATCAATGCCACCATAAATACAACCATATAGTCCTCAATGGAGGAAGTCAAACAATAACTGACCACCCAGCTTGAATCTATCTTTGCATCACTCTGCTCCAAACTGAAGATCCCTATAGATGACCATTTCTATGAAGCACCTCCAAAGCATGAAAGCGAAACTTCCTCCCATTCCCATACCTTTCAGTCCCATCACTTTCAACATGACATACGCCTTCCGCGGGTGGACGTGACCAAATTTGATGGCTCGGACCCCACTGGTTGGGTAACCCAAATGGAACATTATTTCTCTTTATATGGCATTACAGATGACTTGGCCAAACTTCGGTATGGTGTTCTCCATCTAGATCAAGAACGTTGGCAATGGTGGTAATGCAGAAAAACCTCCTGTCAAGGGTATATTTCTTGGACCCAATTTTTCACTGAGATTTATGAATGCTTTGACATGGACACCAACTATTTGGGCCGTTTGACAAAGTTGAAACAATCTGAAACTGTAGAAGACTTCATAGTTGCATTTGAACGCCTGGCTTTTCAAACAGAGGGAATGACTGATGCTTTCTTTCGAGAGTGTTTTATTAGTGGCCTCAAGGAGGAGACTCAGGCCCATGTCCTCATGGCTCGACCCTCGACTTGGGTGGAGGCTACTAAAAGAGATAAAGAAGCACAACAGGTTGTATCATCTCAAAACTGAAAACCCTCCTTTATCCTCGCCCTAAACTCGTCACTCCCACTACTCCCTCTGCCCCATTAAAAGTCCAAAAATTGACCAGGACTGAAATGACTGAACGCCAACTCAAAGGCCTTTGTTATAATTGTGATGAAAAATATTTCTCGGGCCACAAGTGTAAAAAACAAAATATTTTTATGGCCATCTCTGAGGACATTTCAGAAGAGGATGTTGAAACTCCCCTTGTGTCTGAGTCACCTGAAATCACTGACATAAGCCCTCCCTCAGACCCTCCCGAAGTAGAACCCGTCATTTCCCTCAATGCTCTCACTAGCTTTTCCGCTCCCCAAACCCTCAAGTTAATCGGTTACATCAAGCATCGGAAGGTCATCATTCTAGTTGATAGTGGAAGCACCCATAATTTTATTCATCGCTGCATTTCCCAAGAAACTCATTTCTACATTCATGTTGTCAACAATTTCCAAATCATGATTGCAAGCGACGAAAGACAGAGGTAAAAGATGAAGTGGTTGAAAGTGTTGGGGAAAACAAGCCTGCTTGGCTTAACACTTTGAGGGAAGAAATTGGTAATCTAAAATAGAGTCCAAGCTAAATTAAGTATGTTTCAGAGAATTTTGTAATGAACGGACAAGTGGCGTTCAAGGAAAAAATCTCAAGTATGTCAGTTTTGGTTTATAACGTCCCCTAGAAAGTAGGAATGCGGTGTTGATCCGTTACTCCATTATGATTGATAGATATTTTTGGAATCTTGGGGGAAGATGAACTGTTTTGAATCCCCTATGTAATATACCTATATATACTATCAAAAGGATAAATTAAAGAGGATTTACCAGAGAGGGGAATTCCCTCGTAGCAGGAGGACATTGTCATTTTTGGAGCTGAACTGAATATATATGAAAAAAAAAAAAAATGAATTCTCTATGAAAAGATTCTAATGGTGATGATATGAGTTTTTTCTCCTTTCATTGTATGTATCTCCTATGTTCTTTAATTCCATTTACATTTTATTTCCTTTAAATTGGAGAAGTGAAAAGCTCATAATTCATCTTATGATGCTCTCGGCTTAAGCAATTCAAACTGTGTAATTTCTTCCTAGCTAATTCAGAATTCATTTCAGAAATGCTTTGATGCAGTTATTTGTTTTCTCCTTCCTCTTACACTATGCTTAAATACAATTTATAACTCAGATTCATTGCCTCATTTATCCTTTATCCTCTAGAGATTTCTACCAGCCAGTAATTGTTTTCATTCACTTTTAAAATTTTGACTCCATGGCCCCAAGTGGCCCTCCTCTTCTTGGCCAACAACTTTATAAAAAAATCCAAAACAAACTAAATCTAGCCAGTGATTTCCAAAGAAATATCAGGTGACATGAGAGAGCCCTCTTTGAGTTGAGCAGGCTAGTACCCAGCTCTAAAGTTGGTTGAAACAGTTACCTCTGTCATTTTTCTATCAACCGGACAAAATTTACAGAGTGATAACATTTTGGCATCGTTGTCGGGGATGAAAAAAGAAAAAAAAATCCATGGGAAAGAACAACATGGTTGAGTTCTAAGGTCTGAGAGAAGTAGACACTTAGGCACATATTGGTTTTATCCCTGCTCTGGCGACTCCACACATCAAAAATCAGTTTGAAGGTGATTCCACTATTAGAAGAATCCAAAAATTTAAATTTTCACCGGCGACTCCACTCTCAATGCAGAATCCAACTTCCAAAACATCATTGGTGACTCCATTGTCTAAAGATGAGATCCCTTGACTGAGGTATGAAAAGGCATCATGGAAGAAGACAAGTACTTAAAATTGGGTTTTTTCTAGGGCATTATATTGTTTGTTGTAAATTACCTTTGGTCCTTTCTTGAACATGCTAAACAAATTGTTCTTCACCTACTGCATGCCAATGATTATCATGATAATCTTGAAATTGTATATCCTCCTCTTAAAATTATACAAATATCCCCTCAGTTCATCACTGAGTTTGATCAAAATATCTCATATGAGCCATATGATAACCACAACCAAGTTGATAAGCCTCATGATACCAAGGCTGATATTTCACCTCCTGTACTTGATCCAACACCCTCTAAGGCCCAGCACAGATACAAACCCTTGAAATTACCCCACATCCTTCATGATTTTCCTCCAAAGCACTATGAATACCTACATGTGTTTGATGGAGAACTTGGTACCATCACAGTTGAAAAACACATCCAAGAGTTTGACCATTTTATAGATCTGTTTGAGATTGAGCATGGAGATGTTTATATGAGGGATTTATCTCAATCCTTGAAAGGAGATACCAAAGAATCGTTTAGACATTTACAACCAGGGACAATTAATTCATGGGAATAATTAAAGAGTGTTTTTTCAAAGTTCTGGGGTAAGAAGAAATCTCTAGACTTACAGCTTACATAATTATATGCCTTGAAAAGGAAAAGCCATGAGGCTATTTCCACATTTAGTAGAAGGTTTTCCAGTATTTATTATGATCTTCCCAAAGAAATTAAACCCACTAAAGTTGCTGCCATGCTCCAGTATGCCACTACTCTTCACCCACATTGTCTTTCCTCCTAATGGAAAGAAGACCCGTGACCTTACAAAAAATGTTCAACGATGCTCAGGAGATTCAACACAATATCCTAGAATGTGAGCAGATTCGAAGTGAAGGGTTGGGTATTCTAGGGCATGAGGATGAATATGAATAGAGAACATTTGACTGGAATCTTGAACATAAAATTGATGATGTCATAGGTCCTCTTGAAGTATTGAATGTAAATGATTATGAAAAGGATTATATCCCACTTATTGAAAGAGAGGACACTTATGTAGCTTTTGATCCACCCCATGGTAAGCATGAGGTTGATTGTTTCATATATTCATTTGTAGATAGTCAAGGAGATGAGTTTGTTGATCAACCTGCATGTCACAGTCACAAAGAAGAAAGTATTGAAATAGTTGAAGAGAATTATTTACCTTTATGCTTTTCTTCATTTAAATTTTTGAAAGAAAATTATGAGATCATCATCGAAGAAATGGAATGTGTGTTGATGCAAAATCACATTGATTCATTGGAACAAATTGAAAAGAAGTTGCAGCAATATTCTCATATGTTTGATGAACCTGAAAATGAGTGTGTTCAGCAATCCAAAGAAATTGGAATTTGTGCATATGACAACAACGAAGAAGATGAAGAAGGTTTTGAATAAGGTAAAGGAACCTTGCCACTATGGTTTTGTTCTTTCAAAATGTTGAAGCAAAATGTTTCTAATGTTTCAAATCAGAAATCCTCCAGACATGATGTTGAATATTCAGGATACAATGGACTTGCAAATGAAAGTCATTTTCCATTATGTTTTTATTCCTTTGAATTGTTGAAAGAAAATCATGAGTTAACAGAGGAAGCAGGAAGGTCTAACTGTAATGACATTGTTTTACATGAGCAAATTGTTGTCAATGAGGAATATCAACAACTTTTGCATGCATTTAATGATCATGTGGTTGATCACATAGAAGTTTATCTTAGTTCATATTTTCAACATGTTCTCAACTACCAAATTGAAAATGAAGATGAAGTTGATCAAGAAATTATTGTTGAAGGCCATTTTACTTCTCCTGAACTTAATGTACATATACAGCAAGATCTCCAACAAGAGAAAGTGTTTCAAAGTGGTCTTTCTTCCTCTATGAATGATGTGGTTGTTCAATTCCTAAGTGGCCTAGATAGAGATGAGGATTCTGAAACTACATATATGGAAACTTCAAGCAGTGAACAAACAAAGGACATAGAGTTTCAGGAAAGCAATGAAATAGTGTATGCCACTTTTCAATCAGAAATACAGAAAGATAATAAAGAGGCAGTTGTTTTATTTGATCCACTTGAAAATAATGGTTTTGAGAAAGCATCCATGAGAATTTTGGAATGTGAAATAGTTCATGATGTCATATTTCCACATTTGCAAGGAGATTGTGAACTGGAACTCATTCCCATTCATTCATTTGAAAGGAAAAATGGCAGTCCTCAAGCAAATTTCCAGAAGGTTAATGAAACCAAATTAGAATTGTTTGATGAACAAGAAGATAGTCTTGATACACAAAATATGGCTGTCATATATGAAGATGTTCAAGGATGTGTGAATATTTTAGTTGACATGCATGGAAGAGTAGACAAACCTATTGCTTCCATTTCATTTGAAAATGTTCTAAGAGCAGAAGTTACAGAGCAAGAAAAACAAACGCTTGTGAAGGAAGCCCGTCCTTCTGTTTTGGTTCATCAAAAAGAAATTTTCTCTCATATGTTTTATGACCCTGTGGCATGCTATATGGAGAATTTTAGCAATCAAAATTCACATCTTATGATGGGTTGTAAGCTTAGAAATGAAGAGGATGACAAATCAATGTCAGTATTAGATATGGATTGCTTTACACAAGAAGTTTTATTTCAGTCAGAACTGTCTTTCAATTCAAAAGGTTGTTATTTATAGCAGTCTCAATAGATTTTTTAGCCTATTAGTGGAAATCAACAGGGTAAATCACCTGAAAAAAAGAATGCAGTGGAAGAAATAAGACATGATTGTTGTTTTAAACATGTGTTGGAAGATCCCATTGCAGTTTCTCTAGAAACAATGAGTAGTCCTAATAATTTCGAAATTCTAAGATTCAAATTCATATATAACTTCTCGGATGGGTTACTAGTGAACAGGCTCCGGAGCAAGCATGTGAAAAATAAACAAGAATTGAATAAAATTTTGGCATGGTTGCATTGGAATTTTGATTTCATTTGATCGATAGTACATTTGGGTAATTAGGGTAGGTAGGCATAAATAGGCTTGTATATCAATCATTTTCAAATTCAGATTCTCAAATAAAGTATTCATTTAGATTTTAGCAGTATATCTAGCATTAATTCTCCAGGTCAAAGTGTGGCACACACCTGTTGTGAGAGAAGATCCAATGGATAAGGCAAAAGGTCTATTGTTCTTTGCTACCTTGTAGGGAGGATAGCATCCCCAGTTGTATCCTATGTTGTCACTTAAAAAATTCTCATATGGAGTCCCAGCCTCAAAACTTAGCAGGAGACTAAGTCGGTATGGAGGAGCGATAGACTATCGGACGAGGCCACATCTAGCGGACGAGACTCAGCAGGTCATAGATCATGGACACCACAGATCAATGGTCGTGGAGCATATCGGGCCAAGAAATAGCATGGGGGATAATCTCTTGAAAGTTGGCTGATAAGGATACCACGGTTTCGTGCCGAAGCTACGTGGTGCCTCCAGATGTATATCGGGGACAAAAATGGTTGAACCTGAAACCACTCAATCCCACCCCGATGTCACATGTCATAATATCATTAGATATGTCAAATCCAGGAATCACATGAGGAAATGGAAATTTGACAGTCGGTCAAATCACCTCGAGACACCTTTTCGTGTACTTTTCATCCGTGCAATGTCGGGTAAACACCGCCAAAAAACTAATTTGAAGGCTCATCATTTGAAATCAAACAGCCAAACATGGTAAGCCATTATCCCTGCAAGGAAATTCATCAGTAGCCCATGATTGGCACTCAATGATGATTGTCACTCAAAGCATGGGTGATGGTACTCTGTTTCGGGTGATTGACATTTTTAAACAAGGTAATCACAAAACAAATCACTTGTCAGATTCTTGCATAGTTAAGAGAGATAAGCTCGTGTTTCTAAAGAAAACATAGGAAATGGAGAAGAAAGATCCAGTAGCCTTCAACGAACCAGGATATTCAAATAATATGGTGAAATTATCAATGAAGAAGAAGGAAAAGGGTGTTGCCCAAATACTGGCAACAAAATTTCACACAAAGCCTGCAGGTGAACCAGGAGAAAATGAAGAAGTCAGATTAAATCCTGTCATGAAGGATTTAATCATTAATGGGTATGAAAACAGGTCCTACATGCAAGCTTGCAAGGGTAAAAGGAGCAAGCGACAAAATATAGAGGTAAAATATGAAGTGTTTGAAAGTGTTGGGGAAAACAAGCCTGCCTAGCTTGACACTTTGAGGAAAGAAATTGCTAATCTGAAATAGATTCCAAGCTAAATTAAGTATGTTTCAGAGAATTTTGTAATGAATGGACAAGTGGCGTTCAATGCCAAAATATCAAGTATGTTAGTTTTGGTTTATAACATCCCCTAGAAAGTAGGAATGTGGTGTTAATCCGTTACTCCATTTCTGACTGATAGTTATTTTTGGAAACTTGGGGGAAGATGAACTGTTTTGAATCCCTTATGTAATGTATCTATATATATATATACTATCAAAAGGACAAATGAAAGAGGATTTACTAGAGAGGGGATAAAAATGGTTGAACCCGAAACCACTCAATCCCACCCCGATGTCATGTGTCATAATATCATTATATATGTCAAATCCAGGAATCGCATGAGGAAAGGGAAATTTGACGGTCGGTCAAATCACCTCGGGACACTTGTTCGTGTATTTTTCATCCGTGCAATGTCAGGTAAACACCACCAAAAAACTGATTTGAAGGCTCATCATTTGAAATCAAATAGCCAAACATGGTAAGCCATTATCCCTGCAAGGACGTTCATCAGTAGCCCATGACTGGCACTCAATGATGATTGTCACTCAAAGCATGGGTGATGGTAATTTGTTTCGGGTGATTGACATTTTTAAACAGGGTAATCACAAAACAAAGCACTCGTCCAATTATTGCATAGTTAAGAGAGATAAGCTCGCGTTTCTAAAGAAAACATAGGAAATGGAGAAGATAGATCCAATAGCCTTCAACGAACTAGGATATTCAAATAATATGGTGAAATTATCAATGAATAAAAAGGAAAAGCGTATTGCCCAAATACTGGCAACAAAATTTCACACAAAGCTTGCAGGTGAACCAGGAGCAAATGAAGAAGTCAGATTAAATCCTATCATGAAGGATTTAATCATTAATGGGTATGCAAACAGGTCCTACATGCAATATGGCAAGGGTCAAAGGAGCAAGCGATGAAATATAGAGGTAAAAGATGAAGTGTTTGAAAGTGTTGGGGAAAACAAGCCTGCCTAGCTTGACACTTTGAGGGAAGAAATTGCTAATCTAAAATAAAGTCCAAGCTAAACTAAGTATGTTTCAGAGAATTTTGTAATGAATGGAAAAGTGGCGTTCAAGGCCAAAATATCAAGTATGTTAGTTTTGGTTTATAACGTCCCCTAGAAAGTAGGAATGTGGTGTTAATCCGTTACTCCATTTCTAACTGATAGCTATTTTTGGAAACTTGGGGGAAGATGAACTATTTTGAATCCCCTATGTAATGTACCTATATATATATATATATATATATATATACTATCAAAAGGAAAAATGAAAGAGGATTTACTAGAGAGGGGCCTTCCCTTGTAGCAAAAGGACTTTGTAATTTTTGGAGCTGAACTGAATATATATGCAGAAGTTTTTTTTGAATTCTCTATGAAAAGATTCTAATGGTGATGGTATGAGTTTTTTTTCCTTTCATTGTATGTATCTCCTGTGTTCTTTAATTCCATTTACATTTTCTTTCGTTTAAATTGGAGAAGTTAAAATATCAGAATTCATCTTATGATGCTTTCGGCTTAAGCAATTTAAACTGTGTAATTTCTTCCTAGCTAATTCATAATTCATTTCAAAAATGCTTGGATGTGGTTATTTTTTTTCTCCTTCCTCTTACACTCTGCGTAAATACAATTTATAACGTGGATTCATTGCCTCATTTAGCCTTTATCCTCTAGAGAGTTCTATCATCCAGTCATTGTTTTCATTCACTTTCAAAATTTTGACTCCATAGCCCCAAGTGGCCCTCCTCTTCTTGGCTAGAAACTTTATAAAAAACCCCAAAACAAACTAAATCTAGCCAGTGATTTCCAAATAAATATCAAGTGACATGAGAGAACCCTCTCTGAGCTAAGTAGGCTAGTACCTAGCTATAAAGTTGGTTGAAATAATTACCTATGTCGTTTGTCTATCAGTCGGACAAAATTTACAGAGTGCTAGCAGAATTCATGCTCAGAATTGTTGAGGGTATGATTAATTGGAGTGAAATGGGTGAATTCAAGGGGAAATTCCTCTCATGAGGTGATATCTCACCGAATTCAGATATTTTCAAAGCTGACCATGGAGGAATTTAGGGAAATTTGTGAAAATCCCCAAAATTTTGAGCAATTCATGTTGAATTATGCTTAGAAGTGGTTGCAAGGTTGATTAATCGTGTTGATAAGGAGAGTGTAGGGTCAAATTGGTAAATGGAATCTCAAACCAAAGGTTTCATGGTGCCTACACATAGAGGAAATTTAAATTTGTGACAAATTATAATTGTTTCGAAAAATTGGGAATTTTCCATACCTGATGATGTGGAGGCCACGTGGGAGCCATGTTTCAAGTGACATGGACTACCACGGTGGCATATGGTATGGATTGTGTGCATGTGGAAGAGGGAATAGGGTCTAGTGTGTGGGTGGTGGACCCATGAGTGACATTTATACGATGTCCCATAGGCGGTTTACAAGACTTTGTAATCATGGTACTGGAGCTCGACACCAAACTGTCGTAACCTATCAAATGGTGTTGTGGGGAACCATAGTGGTAAGAGGTTACTGGAATTTTGAATCGACCAAATCCCATGCAAATTCAAACTCTCGTAATGATTGGTAACCATTGATCATATTAATTTTCCATCGTCTATTCATGCATACGAGCAAGTTGTGCGCCATGAGGAAAAATGTCTAGGATGGGACCCTCCCATCATTGTAGCTAGTGGATAAGCACCAAGTGGTGAGTGTCAGTGGACGCAGGAACATATTTTCCCATCAATGGTTTGGTCATGCCAAGTGGGTAGTGTTGGACACACCTACCACACTTAGAGGGGGGGGTGAATGAATGTGGGGATCTTTTTCCCAAAACTTCCCTCTTACACAAAAACTCCTTAGTTAACATTCAACATTTTCTCATTACTCATTGTTTTCATTTATAATCAGTTATATGTGAATACATATCAACAACATATATCAGCAACATATCATCAACAAATCATCTCCACAAGGAACACAAAGAACACAAGATGTATGTACAATTTTTATTTTTATTATGGACTTCAATCCGGGGGTTTTTCAAAAACAACTGAATAGAGTACAACTCTACAAGAGCACTAGATCTATATGCAAGACTCAACTTACATTCTCAACACCAACTGAGATGAGGCAACAATCCTCAACATATATCAATCTGTCAACATAAACAAGTGCATCAACAACCCACAAGTTAAATATTTTACCACAGATACTTGGGTAAGTTTTCTCAATGTCATAGCAATTTCACGGTCTGAATAATTATAGAAAAAAAGTTATAGTGAAAATGGTGAGATGACCTATAAATAACATACCTTATAAAGCACCATCAAAAGAATTTATCCTTCCTTGCATTTCGGCCTTCTTTTCTTCACCTTTCCTTAGAATTTCGGCTTAGATATCCTTGGTTACCTCAGACACATATATATATATTCAATATGCTCAAGTGTGATTAAAATGAGAGATCATTGCCTCTTATTTATACTCTCCAAGTAGTTTCCTTAAAAACATCTTCTAGGTTACTTGGCCCCACTTTCCTTATTTTAGGGTTAACCCACTTCTAATTTATCCATTAAATTTATTATTTAAATAATTTATTTTGTATTTACTTTGAATTATAGTACACTCATCACTTCACTTTATTATTTACCTTTTAAAATCCCTTAAACCACTTTGACTACTTTGACCTTTTGGGGCTTCTAGATGACATGTGAGGGTCCTCCAACTTCGTAAGGCCATAACTCTCAAACCGTGAGGAGTTATGTGATGTTCCACATACCACCAGAAATGGCATGACATGTACTAATCATATAGAATAGTATTGTCAGAAAATATATCATAACTCATACTGTTACCCATCAAACAAACTTGGGTCCATTACCCAAACCTGGAGTCTCTGACTTCTCATGGCCATAACTCTCTAACTGTGAGGAGTTATGTGACGTTCTACATACCACCGGAAATGGCATGAAAAGAACTAAACATATAGGATAGTTTCCCTAACAAATTTAATGTCCTTCATCTCATTATTCCACAATTAAGCATGGGTACTCCAACCATTCTTCTAGGATAACTCAATCCGTAAAGTGTCTTCCTGTGAGGGCTTTCACCATAAGGGGACCACTTTGGAGTTCATCCATTTTTGCACCTTATCAATCATGATAAGAAAATAATGAGAAAAAGGGTCCTCCAACCATTCTTCTAGGATAACTCAATCTGCAAAGCATCTTCCCGTGAGGACTTTCACCATAAGGGGACCACTTTGGAGTTCATCCATTTGTGCACCTTATCAATCATGATAAGACAATAATGAGTCATCTATACATTTTTCCAAAAATGCATCATATACCAATGAAACCACAATGATCCATATTCATCATGTAT